>JAVLVB010000111.1:949078-961889 GCA_032876305.1 Orestias chungarensis | reverse complement strand
GTGTGTGTGTGTGTGTGTGTGTGTGTGTGTGTGTGTGTGTGTGTGTGTGTGTGTGTGTGTGTGTGTGTGTGTGTGTGTGTGTGTGTGTGTGTGTGTGTGAGTGTGTGTGTGTTTGGTGTTGACTTTATTGATGCAACTAGTGTTTAGCATTTAAATTTGATAAAAATAGTTTGTAATCCATCAATTCTGTTGTTCCATTTGGGAGTATGATGCTGTACAATCAACAGATCAGATTGGTTTGTTATATTTGAATGCTCAAAGTGCATCCAACCACTTTAAACCTAGTCACCAAACTATGCTCTATAACTGCATCCCTTGGGAGCTCATAGCCTTAACAGTTCTCGGTTCACTCATCTAAACGTTGTCCTTATAAGTCACAGTAAGACGTAAATACCGCCCAGCTTATATGTATGCAGTCTAGATTTTTGTGACTTGGCACAAAGACAGATACAAATACAGCTAACATTCAAAGCAGGATCCAACCACACAACAGACATTGGGTATGATAGACGCTGTAGTCTTTGCTTTAACTTCTGTTCTTTACAATAAGTAAAATACACACAAAGTACTGTGTAATACAAAGTGGTGATCTGGTGATAATTCTGAACATTTGTAGGGTTTTATGTCCTTTTGCAGAAAACACACCTACACATCAACAATTTAGACAAATTTCAGTTCCTTTACTATTACTACAGAAAAAGGCAGCTCAGCTTATTTATTACACAACTTAAATTATCTTCTTTTTAGAATGTTTTTTAAAGTAGTTACAACTAACAAAGGGTTCAATAATAATAGTTGTTGACTAAACAGTTCATGCCAAGGAAACTTTTACCAATACATTGTTTTAGTTGCATAGATGTCCTTGAGCTTTTTGTTTCGTATGGACATCTCTTAAAATAGTGAAAATGGGTTGTATATTCTGCTGGTGTAACCTAAAAAGATACGTGGGCTGTCAACTTTTCAAACTCCAAACTGTCCGCCTCCGATGTGTCAACCTGTCTGGCACAGCTTTTAAGACAAATTAGTGTTTAAACACGAAATGATGCATACCTTCTAATGCAATCAATAAATATGGAGCAACGTCTGCAGGAAAATATAACAACTGACAAGCAGAGAGGACAATGCATGTTAAATAGCATTCTGCCAAGCAGCTGTTTACCTGAAATAATAATAATAATAAAAAATAATACACAGACGGACAGACAGACAGACAGACAGACAGACAGACAGACAGACAGACAGACAGACAGACAGACAGACAGACAGACAGACAGACAGACAGACAGACAGACAGACAGACAGACAGACAGACAGACAGACAGACAGACAGACAGACAGACAGACAGACAGATAGATAGATAGATAGATAGATAGATAGATAGATAGATAGATAGATACTTAACCTGATGCGTAGAACAGCTGTGATTGAGGTTATTGTGTTGTATTAAGTGCCTTTGGGGAATTCAGGAGGGCTGTTCATGGCAGCTCCTGCTGATGTGTGTATGTGTGTGCATAAGTGTGTTCGTGCATATCTGTGTGTGCACATCCATGTGTGCACAAATGCCTGCATTCTGCACTGTGGTAGCAGCAGGGTCCCAGCATTCCCATGCATGGCACGTCCTAGGGCAATTGCTGTGGCGATTTACCCTCTGCTCCGTTGCCGTGGCGACTGAGTCACTAAGAAGGAGGAAGTTAGTATGTGTGTGTGAAAGTTAGGGGATAAAACAAGAACCCTTGTTACTTTAAGACGATGGTTCTCTCCGTCTGTCTCATTTCTAGTTTCCTGCACCCAATCACATGCTACCTAAATCTTTTTCTCTTTTTTCCAATTTTTCACTTGTACCTTTTAAATTGAGCCTTTTTCACTTTTCATCTTGATATTTTCCCTTTCCTACCCTTCACAGTTGTTAGCACTGAGAATAGCGTTTGGTTTGTGTGACATGCATCTGTGCCTATTCACTCTCTTTGCTTGTTCGCTCCTGTGAGCACTACTACCCATTTTAATGTTTGCACAGACAGTAACGCAGAGCATTAAAGACATTATGATCAGTTACCACATGTTGGCTATTGTCTCTTTCGGACCCTCACATATTTGTCTTCCTCTGTCTACTGAACAAAAAATTAAAAGCTGGATAACACCCTGACAGCCCTCTTAACTGCATGGATGAAGACTAATACAATGCTTTTTTAAAAGGGTGAATTAAGAGCTAGAGAAAAGAGAGTTGTGCTCTAAATCCGCAAGGCTTGGGGAGCTTAAGGTGTGATGGAAGAGGTATGAAATGCATGCAAGTGAAGGTGTGTGCAGGATGAGTCAGAAACGACACCGAAAATAGGACCGGCAGAGGAGATATGGCTAGAAAATGTATTTGAAATGTGTCTGCAGCTACTCAGTTTAGTTGGATGAGCTTCTAATTAAGATTAGCAGTAGGTTGTGACATTCTAAGCCTATAAATAAAATAATACTTAAAAAATGATAGTATGAGGCTTAAACTGTCATCTCACTATTAATTAGCTTACATATGATAATTTTGAACATAAACACTCCGCCAGAAAGGGTAACTAATTTAGCACCCAGAGGTATTTTATTAAATTATTGTGGTGTCTTATTTATAGTTGATTAATGTGGTTTAGAAAAAAAATAATAATAACAACAAACAATTATCATAAAATGTTTATAGGCTGGAAACCAGGAATCATCGTAAAAAAGGCACACTAATGTGTAGTTTGGATAAAGGATGCAAATTCTCAGTCAGTTGGGTCTATAATTTAGGGCAGTTTTAACTAAACCAGGAATGTTGTGAAAATTACTTTATATGGTACTCAAAAGTTGTCAAAGAATTATATATACAAAAACATCACATCAATATGCCTTGAACATAGACAAAAACAGAAAACAATATTTGGTACAGAACACAGGATATGGTGATGAATGTGGAATTTGTATTTTCTTTAACCCAAATCACAACTTCCTTGCTCTTTATACAACAAGGCCAAATGTAAAATCCTCTACCTGGATGTCACACCAAAGGATCCTTGACTTGGATGTGTAGTACAGCCCTCTGAAACTTTCAGATGAAAACATGGATACTTGTTGGATATCAGCTGATATGTAAAATAATGTAATGTAATTGTAATATAAGTAATACAAATAATAAACATTCCAGGACATCTGATGACACAGATGTCTAGCAGTCATGTTTGGAGTTTTAAGCATTAAAGATTGTGCAGAACATTCAGCAATTTGAATTATCTCCAGCATATATTAAGGAATTAAGATGTGAAACAACCGACCTGGAGTTAATGATTAAATATACACAATTACTGCCAATGGATTCGACCCTTGGAGAGGATGAGGACACAGTTGAGAAATGAGAGGACATCTTGTCTATAATTACACTGATAAAATTGTTAGCCTAACAAAGTCAGTGAATAAACGCGATACTTTAAAAAGGTTAACATAATGAGGCTACTGCAATCAGCCGCAACGCCTCTTCTGCCTTGTTCACCAGTGATTATTGTGCCAAGGCAGGTACGCAAATGAGAGGTGAGAGTCTGCAGACATGAATAAAATATCACACTGACACTTCAGTTCCATAGGGACGATGCCTGAAACATGGCAGTCTTAGACTCACCCCTTCAGTCTGGGCAGAGGTCAGGACAGTCAATAGGTTTAAGGCAACAGTGTTCAGCACCCATATCCTTTGTAAACCTGGCTAAGTAGGAGAAAACAAAAAAGCAAAAAACAAACTTAGCTTTAGTAAAAATATAAATTAGAAAGAAAATAATCAAGAGGCAATAAAGACAAAACCAAGGCAAGGCAACTTTATATGTTTGGGAAATTTGAGCTGCTTTTGATATAGTTAATAACAACAAACTTGATGCAACACCCGCTTCAGAGCCAGTCCAAGTTTTATGGTCGTTAGATCAAGAAGAATCAAGAATCAGTTTATTTATAGGGGGCCGATTTATAGCACATGTTGCCTTAAGGGACTTTACATGAAAATACTTGATTCATAACTTCATAAAGTTATGCTGTTTGGCATTTTCTGTCCCTCTTCTACTGGTCACAGGTCAGAAGTAAAACATCCCATGCAGATTTATTTGAGAGCTGTACTATGTATAATTTGTTTATTCTGTTGTATTTTGGGTCTTTAAGCGTTTCTCTCCAATTTTATATGTTGGGTCTGTGCAGACACAGGTTCTCTCTGAATGTCTGTCAACCTCCCTCAAGTTGTCTGTAATGTTTTAGTAAAGCCTAACATTTGGGTATGTTTATTTATTACTTACATAATATTTGTATCTGATCAAGGTATACGAAGTCTTACATAACACAGACATAATGTTGCGGCAAAAAACAAAACAAATGAATAAAAAAAATTGTAAAAAAAATCTTGGTCAGGAGTTTTATGTCACTGATAGCAACTTGACCCATTAACGAAAAGGCTAATACAAGGTGTCGTATTTTAAAATAAGTTTTCAAAATCATTGCAATAAATAAATACAAATGCTTCAAAGCGAGTGGCTATATCATTGTTTTTGTCGCCCCAGGACTCCAGTTTTTTGAGTGCAGACATTCACAAAGCTGTACTCTTCTATAATCTCACTTCATATTCCTGCTATATATATATTTAGTTTTGGTTTTGTAAGCACTGAAGTGGCCTTGTAAATTACTGCTTCATGGCTTACTGGTGAGTGGCAAACACAATCATAGAATACCAGTCATTTAATTGACTTTAGTTTTATTGTTTTTAAAGTGCCAGTTCACAATAAATGCCTTCTCTCAAAGCACTTTGTAGGACAAATGGGTTTGCTTTGAGAACAGAACAAAAACCAGTCAAATAATAATGATAGACTCAGGTTCAGATTAAATTGTAAACTGCTATATTCCATCCCCCCGTAATGTAAACAAGTTAGTTCAGTTAATACGGCTACCTGATAAACGTTTTTATAACAAAAGCAACTCTGTTATTCAATATTCCTTCACATTTCAGCAATCACAGAAGGTTATGTTTTTAACAGAACAAAATCCCCCCACCAGATTCCAATGCTTTGTCAGCGGCCATCTGTCCTGTCAACCCACCAGGCTTGTTATAACTGCTGTGAGGGCCTTTGTGTAAAAAAAGCTATTGGATGAAAGCTATACGGGGTTAAACTCAGAAGATGAAAACAAAAACATTTGATGTGCTTCACCTAAGAGGGAGAAAAACAAAACAAAGAGGGAACATAAAAGAAATAGTCTGATGTACTCAAATAATTGGAGCATAGTAGAAGAAATTAATAGAGTGAGCAGAAATTGGCAAATGTGTGATGCAGTGGTCTAAACTTACACCACTTTGATGACTTAATAGTTATTATAAAGGAAAGCCTATGAGTCTAGTCTTAGGAGCAGGCAGGATTTATGCCTTGAACAAGAAGACAGACTAAAAGGACCAAAGGTTTCAGCTTGTTTCAAATAAAAGCCTGATAAGATATATCAGAAGTTTTACTTTTAGAAACTGCCAGAACCAGGATGTCCTGATCTAGTTCCAATTATAGTTTAGGAAATCTCTAATACAAACTATTTGATGGGCACCAGTTTTACTGAATAACCTCCAGTCAAATTCTTCAAAGTACAGATTTTAAACTTTTACACCATGTGGACAGCAGTCAGTTGGATAATGAACTTTTAAGAGTAAAATCAGACTCCCGCTATTGGTTGTTCCATTCTTTACTCTTAATCCTTCTATGTCTTGTTTAGACTTCTACCTCCTCTAATATATCCAAACCACCAATATTTTTCACTTAGTATGTGCATTTCTCCCTTTCTGTGACTATCATTCTTTACTAAGTGTCCATTAATTGCCTGAGATGACTACGTAAGACTGTAACCGCCTTTAAAGTTGGTATTTATTTTTTTCTTATATCTTGTGAATCCAAAGAGAAAAACATGATGCATATGTCAGAGAAAGGTAGATTAAAGAAGCAAGCCTTTGATTTGTTACTTTTCCAAGCATACCGTGCTTGATTTTTTTCTTCACACTGAGTTTTTTTTAAAGAATTTATTTAACGGGTTTTACTATCCAAAACACTGTTGAGCTTGACATCCCTTAACAATTAGTGTTCTAGCATGATTTATCTTCTGATGTCTATTTCTGGCTCATATCTTTGGTAAATGTATCCTGACACAAGCTGGTTTCCTCAAAAAAGCCCCTTACTGATAACAAGCTTCCACAAAGCTTCCTTAAGATGGCTCCACATGCCATTTTTTAAAGGTCAGTCAATTCTAGTACGCATGGAACTTTGCAAAACCAGTTTTAGTCAGCCATTCATACTCACCATCCAGCTTGTATTAGTTATGGTACTTGTATAGATTGAACTTTTTCTCTCTTTTTTCACACACACGGGAGAGCACATTAGCAATACAGTAAGATTCAATGTTTACCCAAGGTCGCTTCACACATGAATTGGTTGGATATTGATCTGCCTACTTTCTAGTTGGTGCTCTTACTCCTTATCCATGAGCACACCAATATATTTAGCTGATATACAGCACAGTTTGTTGGTTCTGCAGAGATTATGCAGGTTGTTGTGGTTAAGGGAATTGAAATTATGACCATCCTCGGATTCTCTTGGTTAACAAACATTAATTGGATCCTGGACTATGATAGGGATCATTGAACTGTCTTTCTAATTGCACTCACAGTGACAGATCTAGTGTGTCAGAGTTCTAAAATCCACAAACAGCAGCTGCTCTAACAATTACAGATCCCACAGATTAAACACACAAATGCTATGGCATAGGGTAGCCTGGACACAAGGTCAGAAGATTCCATTGAGCCCTCAAAGATTGGGTGCCAGCCCCCAATAATGCAAGAGTAATGGGACCATTAATGTCCTGATATATGTAGCATCACAGATAAACTAAGGGCACCTTCAGATCTCCTAGATGTGAATATGCCACTGTATGACCTACTGCTATCTTCTGTTACTGTCACTAAGACCAAAAAGCTGCAACAGTGTAAAGGATTAGTGATCCTTGAGATGTTTGACCTTACAGTTAACCATATGAGTACCACAATGGACTATACCCACCATGAATAAGAAGGTAGGATGCAAACATCAAGGCAACATTGAAGGAAGTTAGCCATTTGTCAGAATTCTAGAATGGTGCATCCATACAAGAATACCCCAGAAATACAAACATATGATGCCTGAGGTCTTAATGATATTGATTAATTATTTCAGTGTAATTATTATAACTATTATTATTAGTATTATTACTATTATTATTATTAAATACAAACATATAATGCCTGAGGTCTTGGAAACTGCCAAACAGTTCCCAGGGCCTTTGGTAGAATCCAGACACAAAATGTGTTTTATTTATTGTGTTAGCTATGCATTATTTAAGATATTGATACTTTCAACAATCTTTAAAGAACATTCCATTATTACTATGGCACATATGTTATTATAGTTTAACAATACTAATATTGTAACCTGACATTTGGAGCTGGATTCATAATTAACCAGGGCTAAAAGCAGGAGTAGATTTAGGCCTTTAGGATTTACTGCCTTTATTTCTGAAGCTTAATTTAGACTTTTTAACATACACACAATAAAAGTAGATTTCCTCTCAGCATTTGACTTTGCTGATGTCAGAACAACGTAACGGAGATAATGACAATACAAAAAAAGTCACATTTTGTTGTAGATTTCGGGGCAGAAAGTGAAGAATGCACGAAATTTGCACTTACTGAGTATTTTTTAAATGATCAGTTTACAGGGGTTAATAACTGAGTTTTACAAAGACTATACTTAATAATAACTGTTTGTACGGGCTCGGAAGTTGACAATTCAAAAGAAAAGCTACATTTAGCAAAATATCCATTTTTCTTGGTCACAGCTTTCTACATACTTCTTAGTCAAAAGGAGCTCTAAATATTTTAGATTAGACAAACAATAAAGATTTAAGATTTGCAAATGTACAAATAAATCCGTTTGTCTTCAAAAATGTGGGAGGAAATAGCTCAGAGTCCAGGTAAGTATGAGTAACTACGTCAAGCTAAGTGGAAGTGCCTTAGACACAGGAACATTTTGGGAAAAAAGGAATTTTTCACAATAACTGCAAGAAATGTGTGAACTCAATAGTTCCACATTCAGTGAACAGTCTGCGTGGCTTAAAGAATATAAACATTAGTCACATTTATGTTGGAACCTTGTGTCTTGAGTCTAATACTTAGTTTGAACACTCAATTAAATGCACAAACTGTAAAAAAGGGGATATTATTCACTAGATTTTCCACTTTCTTATAGAAAGAACAGTTTTCTAAATGTGGGTAGGTGACATTAAACTACTTCAAATCGCAGTAAAACAAAAGAAAATAAAAAAGCAGTCTGACAACACATTCAAGAGCTTCCATCATTTGTCTTCATTTTTACGTGCGGGACCCGTGGTGAGTGTTGAGCAAGGCTCTCGGGGTTGCCACACTCAACACATAGGCACAAAAAGATGCAACAGAGATCAATCGAAGCAGAGAAGCTCGCAGTATATTGGTAGTGCGGTGTGTTCTGCAACGATTTCCTGCCGACATTTTAATGTATCTATAGGACAGGTCGATGAGCACGCCGGGAAGAATTCTATATTTCTGCCTGATGAACTACTTAATCATCTAAGGGATGGTTGGCTGAGTGAGAAAAATCCATACCCATTTTACCTTTTGTCTTTCATTGGCCACTGCCTCTCAGGTCATCAAAAAAGAGACAGACAAATAGGAGAAGAAGAGGAGTGAGGAAAGGAGTATAGGGAGTAAAACCAGAGGCTCACAACATTACATGTTAGTGCAAATGAGGTAGAAAATTGAGAGATATTTTTATTGTTTTCAAAGAAAATAGCGTACCTCAACCAGCAAACGGGATAGGGACATCGCATTTGCACTCATTCCATTGTTTTATAAATTCATGGTTTCCTTTTTTGTGTGTTCCTTTTCAACACCAGTTTTAGGAACGTAATATTTTTAGACAAAGAACACAAAAAGCCGCTTTTGTTTTCCCTCATCTAAGTTTCTAAATTTTACAGCAGGTCTACCATCCTGGATGCGCATGGATACAGCGGCAATAGTGGTTCTGATGATTCTTTTTTTTTTTTGAAGTGTTGTTAAACAAATCGCTCTGAGATTAAAAAAAATAAAACAATAAAATGGTTGCCAGCAAAAGATCCATTTTAAATGAAAATTACTTAATCATAGAAGTTTCAAATACCAGTCTTCCCAACACAAGAAAGTTATTTAAGCGTTTTATTATTCCCATGTATTCTGTGAGAGTCAAAATTGGATTCTATTCAATTTTCCTTTTTTGTTAAAAATTAAACTGTGAAATGAATTTTCAGTACTTGAAACATTTACTAACACCTCGTCAAAAACAATAAACAATTCAATTATGGAGAAATTTCAACAAAAATTAATGAGACAAAAAAGAAATACCAATTAAATAACAACAGCAGTGTGTTTAAAGCAATGTTTGTCGAATAAAAGTACACAGAAGAAAATCTAAAAGGAAGAAATCCGGGTCTATTTATTTTAAGGGCATTTCAAAGTTAAAAATAGACAGAAAAACTAAACATTTCCAAGAGTTCAACTTGGTCAAATGTAATGCAGCTTTCTTAATCAAATGTACCACACTGAACCATTAGTAGGCAACTTGGAGCTAAGTAACTTTGCCAAGGAGCTCAAGTGACAAGAGGGCAGCTGGAATTGAACCTGCACCTTTCCTAATTCTAAGATGACTATTCTATCCACTGTGGCACAGCCACCCTGTTGTAATATTGGCGGTATTGGGAGTGTTAAGAATGAACCTATCCATATCTAAACTTAAAATTGGAACTTCAGTCGTTCTGTTTATTGGCTTCATTGCAAAGTGCTTTGAGTATTCAGTTCAATTTAAATAGCGCTATATAAGTAAAGTCCATCTCCCATTTAAGTTAAGCTTTCATTAAGCCCTCAACAATATGCAGAATATTGAAAACAGATTGAATCAAACAGTAGGTGTTCTGCTTCTTAAAAAAAACTTTACATTGGTGTTTTAGACAGAGTCGGCATTACTATGCATCAGAGCTTTTTATGTGAAAAGCTGCTGTTGACCCAACCCGATGCTGAGCAACACTGATGTGGAAGAAAAGCAGACACAGTTTCCATAAAAGGTCTGTGGTTTGAAGAAAGCACTGCATTACAGCAGGAGAGCATTAGCCCATCTGTGAAACACGTGCTTCTGCTAGAATAGTTTGGCCCTATTTAGCTGCATCTGGGCCGAGACAGCTTGCTATAATGCATGGAACAATGAATTCCGAATTACACCCGTGAATTATAAATTAAAATATCTGGACATCTGTCTATAAGTAGAATCATAAAATGAAACTGGCTACTAAAAACAGACGTTAAATGGACCAATCAAAGTCCTGATTTGAACGCAAGTGAAATGTTGTGGGATGGCGTGATACAAGGAGTTAAAGTTGCTGCAGGGCTAAGTTGCAAAGCTCCACAGTTTCTTTATAACAAAAGATACAGCTAGACATCTGACAAAAGGTGTTTGGTTGTTCAATGCACTAAACTAAATATAAAAATATGCAAATGTTGGGCAACTTTCTATGCCATCTAGGCCAAAGATCATCTTCCTGCGAATCTATTCTGTGTGACAGAATGCTAAATGCATGTCCAAATAAGGACTCCCCGATAGCTCCAACAGCAGGGGGAGTCCTATTCTGCACTGTGTCCTGGGGGAACGACCCGCCAGCCGACTGCCCCAACACCCCTCACCCCAGGAGGTGCTGACGTGCTCCCCCGTGATGCATTATTTAGATTACCGGGTAACATCACAGACATACTCAGAATTTTTCTTTAAATATTTATCTTGAAATATATGAAGAAAACAAGAATAACACTGTTCACATGTCTTCTTAACAAACACTGTATAGTATAAAGTTAAATGTAACAAATGTAAATACAAAAAATAAATACTGTTGAAAAAGAATAAAATTAAAGTAAAGAAATCTCTAACTTACACCAATACACAAAGTTTTTTTCACAAAGTTATGTGTCCCACAATTGCACTCAAGACCCACATTTCATTGCACAACAGTCAAGAAAGCTTTCCCAAAAGGATAATCAACACTAAGTCAACACTAACTTAACTCCACAACTGTCATGTAAAGACTTACTCGTCTTTGAAAATAAGAATTGACAAAAATCTGAAGAATGACATGACGAACAACTGCCACCTACATATTGACCTGTCTTCAATACCTTTATACAAAGTCATTCATCAAAAATAAAGCAACCGCTGTTTAATTTTATCTTTTGCTACTTCTTCTTTATTTTCCTTTTTTTGACCTTTGAGCAAGTTTTCTCTGCCCATCTCCCACAACATGAGCCAAATGAAAAAATATATTTAAACTCGTCATATTTTTACTATTTTTCAGTGATTTCCTTTTCCTTTCTGTCAGAACATTTGTGTTAGGCTTCAGAAAGAAGTTGCACATCCTGTATAAGGCAAATAATGCCTACCCCACATGTAGGCCATAGCTAAGTTATAAATAAGTCAGACGCTAGTTTATGCCACTCTTGACAATAACCATCCTTGTTCTGCCAACATCAACCATATTGGTAAACCCTACTTTCCACTGGGAATATACTTAAAATACTTTTTGATCACAATAACATTTCCTCTAGAATCACCATAGGTTTCATTAAAGAGATACAGTGTACTACCTTTCAGTTCTGACTATGTGTTTGATGAGTTGATGCTGAATCATGCTGAATGAACATAGTTAGTAGTCAAAAAAAGTTTTTTGTTCTTTTTTGTATTTCAAGAGATACAAAAAGGTACAAATAACACTAAGGAATAAAACACCATAGGACGGAGACCTTGTGTAAGTTTGATGCTATTTTGAAGGGGTCCTTCTTGCTTCCACCACCTGCAGTGAGTAAAAAAACGGCATCCTATGAGAGACTTGGCATTCCTAATGAGCTTAGCTAATCACTTCCTTTCACCTGTGGATAAGTTGATGCTTCTACAGACAAAACTATAGATGGATAATGCCACCACAACATCAACGAATATTTTCAGACTAGATGCTCTACTAATGTTAACTCCAATAAATGTATTTGAGGATGGATATTTGTTTACAACGTATGCTAGGTCCAGGCTCTGGAGGCAAAGTTCTCCTTAGAAAAAGTGATTTCCAGTCTAGTAAAAACATTTCCATCATGCAAAACAATATTAATGTTTGAAATGATCGACAACAATGGAAGGAGAACTCATGACTCAGTTTGTTTATGAAATGTTTAGTTTTTACGCTCTTTATTATTTGATAATCTTCTGAACAGCTTGTGTAAGCAGTTTTTTGTAGTCTGACTGTGGTTACAGTATAACCTGATTCCAGTTCTATAGCATGACTGGGGAATACTCATGACTTCTTCCCTGCTCTTCAAATTGAGATCAGAAGCGGCAATCATTAGAACCTAATCTATGACTCTAAGCACAAATAATTTGCCTCAGCTGAAAGAGTTAACGTTTTTATAAACCTGGAGCCATCATTTAAGTCTACAATTACAGTTCATTAATTTAATAATGTCTAGAAGTAAGTATTAAATTATGGGCTGTGAATATATATATATTTATTATTATACATATATATATATATATATGTATATATATATATATGTATATATATATATATATATATATATATATATATATATATATATATATATATATATATATATATATATATATATATATATATATATATATATATATATATATATATATATATATA
>JAVLVB010000111.1:902345-941455 GCA_032876305.1 Orestias chungarensis | reverse complement strand
AGCGCAAACTGCTGTTGCTAAACGTTTTATTTATTCATTTCATTCTCTAGTTTAATGTGATCCGGGAATAAACTAAATGTAGATCCAAATTGAATCAACACTGACTGATAAAAATTCTATATTTGATCGATGTAATCAGCAACTTGCTTTTGTTATGGGAAAAAAAATCTTAAATCTTAATATATATATATTTTTTGTTTTGTTTTCTAATATCATTAAGTTGGTACAATTATTTTGGAGCATTTTACCTGTTTCTGACTCAACACAAATCTATGTGATAACAGTAAACCTCAAAAAAACATTCAGAAATAAATTAAATAAAAAATAAATTAAGCTACAGCCCATGACAAAGGAGCAAAATATCATTAAATATCCTGAAATGTGCTGAATTGTAGAAATAAAATGAGAAACAGAGCAAGATTGTTGTTGCTGTTTTAATATTTTATATGTTTATACTCAAAAGGCAACTCTCACTTGTTTAAAAAGTCCAATTTATAACTACTTCACTGTTGGGTTTATTTTTTATTTTTTTGACTTTCTTGTTAGAAACTCCTTGTTTAATAAGCCAGTGAAGCTACATTTTGATTTGGTAGCATCTTCTTTCTCTGCTCACACAAAGTAAGCCTCTGATGCAAATAAATCATTCACAAACAAGTCAGTGTTTACTCATTTCATCATAAACTGATATACTTTGCACATTGTTACCTGTATTACCTGTACCTGTCTAATATTTTATATTTATATTACATTTATTTACAAGTGCAATATCACCACCACTGTCTCATTATCTATTTTTATTGTCTGTGTACACTCCATTTTCTTATACATTTTGTATTTCCTGCAGAGCATTCAAATAATTTATTTCTGTTTATTTCTCTATATATTTTTTAGCGATATTTTTTATTTTATTTTATTTTTCTTGCACAGCACTGAAAGAAGGTGGTCTTCCAATCTCATTGCACAATGTGTATAATGACAATAACAAGCATTCTATTCTATTCTATTAATGTAAAATAAACTTAATGATAATGTTTGAACATAAATGTTCAAATCCGGCTACATTTTAATTGGGGCTTGACTGGACCATTCATACACATAACTATGCTCTGGTCTAAATTCTTCTAAATAGAGCCTTCACGGTCATTTTCCTGATCTAGTCTCACGACTTCATGACGGCCCTGATCCGTTCTCCATCAGGTCCAAGGAATTTTCCCACCCACTGCATTAGAACAGATTTCCTTAACTGTACAACTGTGTTTTACTGTAAACATGGTGTGTTTAAGCTGTTGTTTGCAAATTTTGCTCAGTGCATGAAGTACCTTGCTTATAGACCAAACAATTTCTGTTTTAGATACATCTTATCAAAGCACTTTTTACCCTATCGTTGTAAAAGAAAGCTCTATAGTGGCCACAACTAAAAGTGTTTTTCAAAGCTAATGGTTTGACGACCAGATTTAATGCTGCCTATATGCCACTTTGTGGATTTAAGCTAAACTTGTTGACCTGCTGTGTCCTTCTCTGTCAGGTCTTTTAAGGACCCTTCATATCACTCTGCATCCCTTAATCCAGCTTTCATAAGCAGAGGAGTTTGACCTCAGCCCGCTTTGGTTTTCCTCACCGTTCTGAGTAAAATGACTTCCAACATCCTTTCGCTTCCCTCAATAGCCAATGCTGATTTGCAGAGCTAGAAAGAGCATAGCCAAGGATGGATAGATCAAATATTGATGAAAAGCTAAATGTGTGATTTGTAGCATGGCATCAAAGACATCTGCTTCACTGGTGCAGTAAGAGAGAGAAAGTGTATGTGAGAGAGAGAGAGACAGCATGGAGGGGACAGGGGGGGCGTAGAAGGATAGCAGAGATATACATTATAGAAACCTCCAAACATATGCAGATGCTAGAAGCAGGTAAATACATTTAGTAAATGGCGGCCTGATAGGACCAAATTACATCGGGGTTGGGAATCTTAATGGTATCAGAAAAATGCCTCTAGTGTAAAGCAGATGAAAACTTGCAGTACTGTGAGATCAGTTTTATTCAAATAAATACAGTGAATCAAACTAGATGTTGACTTTTAAAGTCATATCGAAAGCTTCATCACAGGTCTATTGATACACACACGAGGATCTCAAATGCAAAAATGAAACAACAGGAACATGTCATCAACATAGTGTAGAAATTTTAGGAAAAAGGCATCAAACGACATAACGTGTCTTTAATGTCAGTAATTGTTCTTTTAGATTTTGAAGACTTTTACAATTAGAATGCATATTCTGATTAAAATTGAAGTTTTTTTTGTTTTCCCATATCTGCTGATAGTTCTATTGTCAAAATGCAGAATGTATTAAAATGAAGCATACTGGCTGATTTATTGAGCTCTGCATATTTTATTCATTCATTGTCACTTCCTGTCCTACCTATTGCTGAAAAAGATTTAAAATATCTTTTAAATGTGTCCTTAAAAAACATAAGGCAAAGTGTTTGAATAGTGATGATGAAGGAAAATGTATGTGGAAATGTAATATTTGAGTTTGGTGATTTTGGGATGTTGAATGAAAATGCAGTCAAGCACAACAAGCAAAATCAAAGAATCCTAAATATGATCAACTGCTTGACCAGGACCAGAGCTAAAGCCAGTTTTTATGTAGATTGACTAAAACAGGGCAGACACGGTTTAGGTTTTCACAGTCATAGAGCCAGCTCTAAGCCACCTCATTATGTCATGGAACATTCTAAAGCAGATATATAGACACAAAGAAAGTAATAAACCTTGCAAATACCTTAATGTTAGAGTCACATTGATAGGAGTTGGAAGAAAGCTGAGATCAAACCCACAAGTTTCAGGATCTTCAATGACTACTTTTGTCACTACGCCATAGTTGCCTCTTTATCGTTAAATAAAAAAGAAACAGTAATTTAAAAAATAATTTAGTTTGTCATTATAATCTAATTGTCAATCATTTCTGTAAGGTGAACATTCGAAATGAATGGCTGAACTAGAAACTCAGGTATATAGTTTTTGAACAGATCAATTTTAAATGTTTTCCCCTCTAATCTGAGTGGCACTCTTATTAATATTCCCATATCAGTGTAATTTAATATGCCCGAACTAGTAATTTAACAGATGTTATATTGATCAATATGGACAAACATATTTTCAATTGTGATGTCATTTGGGTTCCTTGCAAGTACATTTAGAGAAAGTTTTCCTCGCCTAGACGTTGGCCTGTGACACTAATTTTAGAAGTTCCAAAGTAAAGTAATTCCTTGCCAGTATCAGCACATAAAGTGCAGATTCTACTCTGTTTGCTTTACTTTCACTCTCTACTTCCGTCTCTACAATTCCACCCTTCACTAACTCTTCTTTTTATCCCAGCCGAATGCAAATGTAGCCAGAAGGCTCTTTGAAATTGAAATGATGTGAAAATTGAATTGCAGTGGCAAATGAGCTGTGTTTGCCGGTGCCGTTAGGGCCAAACGAGCACCTTTGAATGTACGTCTCCCACTGCGAGAAGGCCTTGTTCTGGCCATGGTCTCCAGGCACTCCCCTCCCCTGTTTTAAGCGCCAGCTCCCAGTAGAGCAGAGATCAAGCTAAAGCTGATTAGAACAGAGGATTACTTCCATTGGCACATTTTCACCCAGACATTCCACTTTCCAGAGGTGTCAACATTCATGTTAACTTAGGTAGAGTTCCTCATTTCAGAAATATAGAGGTGTACAATAAAAACATATAAATAATTGCTTATCTATCCACAGGTTGTCAATCCCTACAGAACAGTACATTGGTTTGATTCCTGAAATAAAAATATATAACTGTTTAAAAACCTATTAGTATCATGAATAAGGCACCCACAACTTTTTTTGACTAGATACCAGGTAAACACGCTGCTTTTAAAATTATTCAAGCAAAATTAACTGAAGCCTGGTACTGAAATCTGACAGTCAAATAAGATCCTGCAATCCTGCAATCAGAAACATCTAGGCTCTCCAGACAGACAATTTGCTGCAAATATTAGTAGGGCATTTAAAGTATGAACAACAACCAGACAGACCAGGCAGGAGAGTCAGTGTTGGCTTAAAACAAATCATGAGCAAGCTATCATCTTGGTCTGCCCATCCAGGTCTAATAAAACATGTAAGTAAAAGACTCAATACAATCTGCTTGGTTTCCTTAGATTGGAAACCTTTTTGAACTGATTTGTTTTAAGTGTATGAATGTATGTATTATTGAAATTAAATAATTTTCTTGTAAAGTGCTTCGTGTTTTCAATCACCGGTACATAAATAAACTGAATTGAACTGAGTACCAAGGGTAATCCCTGCCTCCTCTGAACTGAAAATCCTATTAGCTCAGTGAAAGTAAAATGAGTAGTATGGAATGGTGAAGCAGCGCTGGATGTTAATATCCATTTTTGTGGTTTATGGCTCCACAAATATTTAATAGCCTGCTCGAGGATCTGCAGTCCATTAATAGTTGTAACTGTCCTAGTATGGGTAACATTAGTTTTCTTTAAAAACAACCTAGTTTGATCGGTCGATTCTCCAAACTATGACTTTAAAGGTGTTTATGTTTATTACGCTTACACTTCTTTTCAAATATGGGTTGTTCTTGGGGCTTTCAGTAGAAACATCTTTGATTGCCATCATTTTAAAGGTTTTATAAATAATCACAAACTGGTAACATACTAAGAAACTGTAGTTTTTCACTCAAGAGCCTTAATCAATTCAACCACCTTAGAGAAACATGTGTTACCAGATGTTACCAGGTATTTTATTTTGATTAGAATTCATAAGGAATTAGAATAAAGGACAAGATGAGATGAACAGACTGGATTAGATGAGAAATGTGGAGTTATGTAACTGTTTAGGAATGTACTTTACATTATCTGTATAGCAACATATAATGTATGCAGTTGATATTGCAAACACCTGGGCATCTCTGTAGTCAACATGTACTTGCTTGTCTAACCTAAAATACATCTGACAATATCCGAAAATGATTCCTCCACTTTACAGTCAGTGGATGGATGTAAATGGAAGAGCAGTCTGACTGCAGCAGTTCCTGTGCTTCTGCTGCTGCTGCTGCCTCCAGTATCACTTCTTGGCCCTTTTCCCAGTATGGAAATCCCCCTCAGCCTTAATGGACATTTCATTTAATAATCAGTGATTGATTACTGCTGGTAATGATGTATAAGGACTAAGAATCTAGAATGAAGATTATTCTCAGTCAATAATTGGAAAATGTAGGGCGCCGCAGATAGACAGGCAACAGTGTCGCCAATAGCAGCACGTCTCTTTAACTCTCCACTTGTCAATATGGCATCTCTTTATTTGCCAGTGGCAATTAGCACTGTGGAGTCATGTTGTGGAGTCACGTCAACCTCACAGAGCTAATTAGACACACTTGACCTTTTCAACATAAGGATAATTTTAGTAATGGCGCTTTACTAAAAGCTTTAAAATCAGAGGACATTTTTCCTTATGATTCTGAGTTGGATTTGTTCAAGGAATGCCAGTAAAGGAAACCAGGGACCCTCTAGTGTTGAACAGGCGGCAGAGATGTTCACCAGTACGCAATTAACAGTAACTGTCAAAAGACCCCATTCTAACTTTATATATGGTACTCTGTATGAACATCTACAGATGTGTGTTTTTCATTTCTAAAATGTGGGAGCCTTTATTTACATGCATTTACTGTTAATTAACAGAGCGCTCTAGATTAGTTTCTAAGAATGGGTTGGCTTGTTTTACTTTTTCATTCAAATGAAGCTAACTTTGAAAAACATTTCTTGGTCCTTGATCTTGAGGACCTTAAACGCAGGTCTGAACATCAAGTCAGCTGTGAGAATCTGTTAAAGCCATAACAGGGTCAGCATGATATGGAATTATTCAACCATTATTCAGTTATCATTATCGTTTCTTTGTTTTCTGAGGAGTAGTCTTTGGGAGGAGCTTATTAAAACCAAAAATCCGTCTGCAGAACTACACATCACATTAAAATGAAGATACTGTGACAGTGCTGTTCAAAGTAAATCATTTTGGAGGCAGGAAAAATGTAAAAGGCTGTGTTTTATTTAGTAGGGAGTGACCAAAGGGAAGACTGACAAAAATTCATTTTTATCTAGTGCTTTTGTATTGCTTTTATCTATGAGTAAGCTTTGACAGAATTTCGTTTTAATATGTCACATATGATTAGTTATACTTAACCCCAGCCTCTCACCTAATGACTGCTAACCCTGGTGACCCTACAAGGATAATCGGGTTGGATAATGGACGATTCAAAGGATTAGTTATATTGATTTATAAAGAACCTGATTTATTGTCACCACCCTTCCTGGCCGTTTGGGGTTCCTGGTGATGGGAGCACTGACAGAATGTTCAATGTTTACTGTCATTCTTGGTCATAAAAAAATAAAAATAATAAATAAATAAAAAACTTTAAGCATGTTGCAAATGGAATCTCTGCTCCGATATTATTTTCATGCCTTCTAGGATGTAGTTGCATCCTGACATCGTCCAAATGGGTTGAAGTAGGGGAGAGCTTAGGGTAGGGAAAGATTGTCAGGCCATGTAGTGGGATCATCATTGGAAAGTGCAGCTGATGTTAAAAGGGTTTAAAGGATTGTTGGGGTGTAGAAGAGACTCTCATAGATGGAGAAAAGTGGGAAGAAACCTAAGAGGTTTTCAATCCAGTCAAGCTTTTATAAGTAGCTTATGTCATGGAGAGTGTCTCTGCCTATTGTGATATCGACCAAGTTAAAACGGCAGGAAATTACATTACCTTATGGGGAAAGAAAAGGATACTGTATCAGTTCTTTTCTGAAAGCTGTCTGGATTGTCATTCTGTGGTTTGTTTTTACAGGTATAATTTATATTTACATTGACCGCATATTCCATCTAATGATTGTCTACATTTGTGCTGCTGGATATAATACATTTTATGTAGTCTGGGTTAAGGTAGTTAACCACATGTTACATTTCAAATACGGAAACAAACAGAACAGTATGACTTATTAATGTCTCTCAGATGGTAATATGGGACTCATTACTATTTGGAATTATTGTTGGTTTGACTTGGGTCAAATATTTTGTGTGTCCAGCCGCATAAAATGTTTGACCTTCTCACAATGACTAATTCCTGCTAACAGATTATCGATATTGTCCCAGGAAAAAAGAAAGCTAAACTCGACACTGCTTGTGTTTCATCCAGATTTAACACATCTGGCTTCTTCTGTTGCAGAATTGGGATGCAGGTCTCATGCCAATGAGGTAAAAGTCAAGACAACTGGCCTACATACTGACACTTATAATAATAACCAATCTTTATTTGTCACATACATGTTCATACACAGTACAAATGCAGTGAAATGCTCTTTTGGTGTAACCACACCAAGGCAGCCTACTTAGGGAGTAGCCTAAGAACCCACACTGGATGCTGTGGTGTATTTTGCCCTGGGCTGGATTTGAACCCATAACCTTCTAATTTGAAACGAGGCAATATATCACTTGAGCTATCCAGCAAGTATCCAAATTAAGGTCCAACTGGGCTGTTGAGACCACTGTGAAAAAGGTCAGATATGGGTTTGATGTTGGCAAAAAAAAATCTGTCGCATTTATCTGCTGGGTGAAGATGGAACATACCTGCGTTGTCCTGATACTACTTTATAACCATTTTTGCAGTGCGCTTAGGGACACCGTTCATTTAAAAGAAACGTACTTTACATTTAAGATGGGGTTAGCATTTTTAGAAGCAACACCCTTATTTCTCCAGATGTAACATTGGCTATTCCACTTTACTTTCATCAGACCGCTGGACAAAAATCAAAAGTAAACTGATGTTCCACTGTGGAAAACGACACGACTTTCAGTCAACATCTTAACAAGGTCTGTAAATTTTGTTCCAGGTTTGTTTTAGTTGTTACATTAAGGACAAAAACACAGTAAATTCTGGGACATAAATACGGCAGTTAGATGGGTTATTTTTTTCTGAACACTTTAACTTTTAAGTTGGTATAAATGTAAAAAATAATCTCTGATGTTGAGATAATGACTAACTGCATGGTTATTACTTGCTCACAGCCTTGCAATAGAAACTCCACTAAAAACTAAGAACGTAAAACTAAACTAACTTATTTAAGTCGTGCCTTCAGGTGCCTGCGTCTATCTTTAAATGTGACTTTATATGAATATAGCTAGTATGTTGGATCTAGTGAGTGACATGCGATCTGATGGTTATAATGAAATAATCCTGCAACATTACACCAACACCTCCCACCCTCTTCTCCCGAATCCTGCTCCCACAGCTTGGCTTCTTGTCTGCCATTTATGGTAAATGATCAGATGTTTTGCCTCTCCAAGGTTGCAAGTTTAAAATGAAAAAAGAAAGAAAGTTCAAAACATAAAAATCCCCTTTTGGCATTATTTTGGATTCTATAAAGCTGAGAAAACATTGAATCACACCTCGAGTTTACATCGCAACATTAAGCAAGACTACAGGTAAAGTATGTCAATAAATTATAAACAGGGCTGATAGATACTAAAGCAATAAAAACACATTGTTTATCCCAAAATTCAGATTTTCTTAACTGTATGAAACCATTAATTGGTTAACCATTTAAGAAGGTTTTTTATCAGAATTATAGTTAAAAGGAATTCAAAAAACTACAAGTCAAGGAAAGGTGTGTTTCCGTGACTCTGTTTTGTTTTTTTCTACCCAAAAAAATAAAAATTTGTTCTTTTTCCTTCTTCAAAAAATATCTTGCAATGTATCAGTTCATGATAAAGTAATGGGTCTACTCCTTCTAGATGTCAGTAGGGACAAACACCTGTCACATGTCCTGATGCCCAGAGAAGCAGCCAGGGCTGCGATTCTAATAAAACATTTACATTTGTATGTCTCGTTATTTCTTTACAAGCCATGTTAAAAGTAAAAAAAAAAAAAAAAAAACATCTGGTAAATAGGTCAGTATTTCTAACATATGCTTTTGCAACACCATAAATATGCAAACTCCTTGCAGAAAGACCCAAGGTGGAATTGAACCCAGAGCCTTCTTGCTGCTTCTGCAGCCGGCTTTTGTCACCAAAAATGTAAAATTATTTAGAAGTATTTAATTTTACAAAAGCATGTAAGAACTTTGCATATTAAAAATTATTCGTCTATAAATATAGTTTGATAAGTGTTATACATTTTTCATTTCCTGTACATATGCAACTATTTCGTTTGTACAAAACTATGTATACTGTAAATTTGTTATTCTTCCACTCTGTTATACATTTCTTTTCTGAGTATGCTATTTTGATAATGATAGAATACCATATGTCTTATCTTCTACATTTAATTATACAGTCTCTTATTCTGAGTTTTGGTTTTGTTTGTTTTTGTCTTAGTTTAGCTAACATGCTTATGTTTAGCTTTAGTTTATCACTAGTAAACCTACATTTTCCCGCTGTGAAACAAAACAAAAAAATATTTGATTTCTGTCCTACTGCCTTAAAAATTGAATATTAAAAGGAATCTGTAAATAGCAATAAAAAATAAAAAAACAACAAACAAAACCATTTATTGCATAAGTTTTTAGATACAGACAGTTTTTTATTATAATATATTTTGATAAAAAACTGTAACCAGATACAGGTTTCTGAAATGTTTTTTTTCATATTTTGCCAGACATCTCTTCAAGAAAAAAATGGAAAGTATTTTCTGTCACCTGAATAAATAACCTGCTTCACTTACAAAATGAAAGTGTGGAAAAACGGGGAAAACATTTATCAACACTTACTGGGGACGGAACATAAATGAGTCTTTGTGTTTTGGTGGTTTTCTAACACAATAACACAACCACATTTTATTTAGCTCGTCGTTTGCTAACAGGTCAGTATCATACAAGCTTCTGGTGTTCAGTGAATAATTGATCAGTTAATCTTATTTACTCCACCACACTGTACTCTTTCTTCGTGGCTAATGAGCTCACAGTGACAGGCTTCATTGATGGTTTTGCCTCTTTTGGTTCACCGCACATACAACCCCTGATCAATGAAAGACAACGACACAGCCGCTCACAACATAGAAATGACTTAATCATCAGCATTACATGTTTATCCAAACCCTAAGAATAAAAATCCAGCTACCCTAATACTGTGACATTATCTAGCTGTAAATGTTAGCATTTATTGTAATCCTGAAAGGAGGACTTGTCCCTTATGATGTAACTGTATAAACACAAACATAGGCCGTTTCAACAGGAGTGAAAAGTTTGATATATCATGCACACACAGTCACATACACACAAACACACACAAGTTTGTATCTCTACCTATATTACGACATTGCATTGACTTGCATTCATTTAAATACATTCTTTTATGCCTAACCTGAACATTTACCCTGACAATTAGCAATATATTCATTACATAGCCTTAACCAAAGTAAAATTCACACCACACCTCTAAAACTGACCTTTAACCCTTAAAACAGGGGGTCCATGACATTAGGACCAGACTTTGGCCTCAATAAGGCCCATATGTCTTCAGAAGGTTAGTGAAATTAGTTATCCCTCTGTTTTTTTAACAAGGCCAAATGTTCTTGTAATATGTTCATACAAGAGTTATCAACAGTTATTGGAAGCACGGTAGACTTACAAAGCCTCCCTTTGAACATGTGCTTATTTTGTACCAGTAGAGCTTTTTTGGCCTTTAAAATATTATAGGAATATTGGTCACCATGGAAACAGGCATAAGTGAATATGTCGATTTAAGGTTAAAGTTTTTTTTGTCCTAGACATGGAAACCTAATCAATTTTGATCAAGCAAAAATGCAACAGTTTCCAGAATTAGAGTATTCACCTTAACGTTTTGATTTAGCATATCTAACATGATCAAATTGTTTTTGCTTACTCTAACTTCTGTTGCTGGTTGCAGCTGATGAAAAAATGTCTGTTAAAAAAATATTTGAACAGAATTTCTATTGAATAGAATGTATTCCATTCATCTCCAGATATTCACCTTTTGCTGTTCTGCTCTTTATAAAGTTACAGTCGGTGGATGACATGTTGTCAACTGTAGTTTAAAAACACATTACTTAATTAAACTTGTTACCTTTCCATGTCAAAAGTGTTCCTTTTTTAATTCGGAAGTTTCAAAATGAACTGAGATTAAAGGAAGCAAACTTTAAACTGTAAGGCCTTTTTTTAGCTAGCCAACCAGTAGTATGCAGCAACATGTGGGGGAAGGGCAGGCATGTGTTGGAGATAAATTTCTACCTGAAACTGTCAATAGCTTTCCATTAAGACAAATAAGAACCACAGAAATAATCTGACAGAATTAGCTTTTTATTTTCTAAACATTTAACGGAAACCATCCATACCTTGATACTGTTATGTCCATACCCTACTGTACTGTAAAGAGGGAACTGCTGAAACAAGATGATACAAGGGGTACCTCTACCATTAGAGGTGACAGAGAGTTGACTTTCATTTTTGATTTCTTATACAGACAGACTTTTGTAAGTTAAAACTTTCATTTAAGAATGTTGTGTCCCACTGCTTAAATGTTGTTAAAACTTGTGTTAGCTTGTAGTTTAGAGACAGGAGACACGAAAGACAGCTCTGACAGCATAAAATGAGCTGGGATTCATTAAAATGCAGCTCCATGTTCATGGTTTTTACACTAATTGGTTTTGTCACCATGAAGCCTTGGGCTTCCTTTCGAAAATCTCTTCTACGTCACAAACACTCACATCATTTAGACAACACTGTTTTACACCTAAATTAGACTTCTAGCTGTCATGGTAGCTCATCAGAGCAAGTCAAATGCAAAGTTTCTATCTACTAAATCTTTTCCCATTTCAGTTACTCTTTCACTGCTGTAGTTTGTTGACTATTACTGTGGACAAAATCCCCAAAAGTCCCAAAACACAATTTAAAACCATGGTTGTTGGAGCAAATAGGCAGAATAACAATATGTTTCTGCTGAAAGCCAAACCAAAGGAAGGGAATTTATTTTTATATTATGTTTATGGCAGCAAAGCAAATCAGAGTACTTTACATTACTAGAAAAATAAAATACAACAAAAACTATCAAAAAATAAAAGTCAAATAGCAAAAAAGGGAGAATGTTTCACATTTTGTTTTTGTATGAAACTGATTATTCTATGGAACAACATTAGGTAGAGATGAAAAGGTCATCAACTAAAAGCATGAGTAAATGCTCTCTACTGCATTGGCATTTTATAACACCAGGATTATAGATGATTTATAATTCATTTTGATGTGTGATAATCCTTCAGGTTTCCTGATCCTTTTGGAAGAATTTGTGAGATTTGAACAGTCCTCAAGCAACATGAATGCCAACCCAGTAAAAATGTACAGAACATACAGTAAGAATGTCATTTTCCTTTTGGGTCTTTGGGATATCTAGTGTGGTGAACTTGTGTGATATTTTTGAGGGGTTTCTTGCTTTTAAAGAGTTTTGCATCTCTTCAGCATCTCAAACAGATCAAGTTTTAGACGTTGACTGAGCCTTGGAGTTTGTTATTCTACATTCTAATCCCATCTTTGGTCATTTATTGTCTTCTTGTAATGTAACTGAGTCCAGCATTGCTTATTTTTTTGTTTCTGTGCATTCTCCTAAGTTACCCTATAATACACAGTAGAATTATGTGTCACAGTTGATATGAAGCCCGTTCTCTATAAGGCTGTATTTGGTTTATGCCAAACCTGTCTCTCAGAGCACACCCATATAAGGTTAGGGGTTTAAACTCTGTACTGGCATCAAAATGCTAAGTAATGTCTTAATAATGTGCACCTTATAGGCCTGTAAGTGACCCTTGCAATTCTAGGTACAAACGCCACCCCAGAAATTTCCAGTTTTAACATTTTAAAGGAAATCTTGAAATGTCTTAATGGCCCTATTGCTTAAATATAACACTGTTAACATCTATATTAAATCCTCTAGTGGTCTTAATCTTTTTAATGTCTATGTGATGTCCTGCACGGTCCATTTTAATATAGTGCTTTTTTTTTCTTTTAAACAAAACACAAAGACACTTGAGCACACACAAGCTAGACCTTCAAATCACCCATAAATGACAAGCCTTTCCTTCTCTGGAGCCATTTCTTGTGCAGTGTTACACAAACATCTTGCCTCAAAAGCCTGAGGTCACAATCCATATTTCTTTGTTGTGTAAGTAGGGTCACAAACTCGGGCTTAAAACCTCTGCAGTTGCTGTCATGCCATATTTCACAGTGCAGTGTGTGAACACAGCAGAGCTGACAAGTCCCTGCGTGAGGAGAGGAGGCTCGGTTCAAAACCAGCTTGACTCCCTGATAAATGGACTGGCCACTGGCCCATTAACTGACAAACGTGGTCAAAATGAGTCAGTTTACAGAAGGAAAAAAAGAAAAAGAAATGTCTTTTTGTTTTGTTTTTATCTTGAGCTGAGAGACATGTTGCTATGGCACATCTTGAAATGAATTTGGTGAAACTGGTCAGTGACGACTGAGCCTCTAGAGTTAGAATCAGTGTTCCAAGCATCGCAGCATTAGCTTCCTGAAACATTGTGTGGTCCAAAGTTTGTCTTAAACTGAGTTTATATGTGCCTTCCTTGAGATTATATATTTTTGAAATTTTACATATTATATTTATTACAATAATACAAATGGTACAATTCAATATATAATTGTAATATTACAAGTAATGCAATGTGCAATTTGGGTTTGATTGGATGGATGCTTTAGTTAAAAAAATAAAGCAAAAGTCTACGTCTTGTTGAGAGGATAGAATACTAGGAAGCTTTTTCTCTCTTGTCAGGATTCATTCAAGACTATTTTTCTGATTAAACAGAGTCTCTCTTCTGATTCCATATTCTTAAACAAATACACAGAGAGTGCTTTGACGATACTCTGCATATATGTGCAAGAGATGATGTGAAAACTAAATTAGAACATTTGTTAATGAAAAGGAAAAATATGCCACCATCTCAGTCGGCGCCACCGAGAGTTTCATTATTTTTCAGGTCGCTATTGAACGCAAGTTTCTGACATGAACGAAAAATTGGTTTGTTTGTGTTCTGTCATAGTGTGCTTTTGATGGCGTGTCTACACTCTTTTTGGCCAAGAGTGGGTACATATCAGGATAGCACGGTAGCCCAAAAAGGTCAAACAAGGCACAACAGCAAAAGTCAAGTGGAAGTTTTGCTAAAACAGAAGTTAAGCTAGGACTTATTTTTATTTGTTTTACATACGTGTTAAGCATTACTTTTGTTGTGGCTTTTGAGGCCTCTGCATTTTGTTGAGCCTTCTAGACCACCGTGGGAGAGTGCTAACATAAATGTTTCACCATCAATAAAGCTTTTTAAACGTATATTAGGTGGAAGCTGTTTAATACAGTTAACCTTGTTGCTGCTAAAGTGTCAATCGTTTAAAGTAATGTATCAGAACTGGGCTTTCGTCTGGAACAGTATATTCCTCGTAATGCATTTTCAGTCCGTTTGTTTAGAGTTTATTTGTATAAATCAGAAAGAAAACACAGAGCTCAGACTGTGTAAATGTGGCAAATCACTTCAAATCAAGGCGATGTGGAAGCGTCTTTGAATAATGAGAAACTCAGTCCAGTACATAAAAGCTCACAGTTTGATCTCTGGTTGTAAAGTCTGAATCATGGTCTGAAGCGATGCCTCTTTTTTTTAATTCTTTTATTCTTCAGGACTCTAGGTGACACACTTCATTTTCTCACAAATAGGACTACTTGGAGAAGGAAAAAGAAGTACACATTAAAAACAAGGTCTTGATATGTGTTTTATGGCTTTGTTTTAACTATGTACATCCTTGTTTGCTTTTACAAAAGTCACATGACTTTACTAACATCCATTCCTAAGTTCACCATAGTTTAGTTATATGGCACCATTTCCAACTTATTTCACTTCAAATAACTTTTGATCAACATGCAAAAACAGAAGACAATTATTTGAGCTGTTTGCTGGATTTACAGCAATCACTAGTGAGTATCCATGTCGCATAGACATTGCCCCTGTAACATTAATAAACCAGAACACAGGAGGTTAACCATCTACGACAGTATTTTAGCATATAGGATGAAAGAGATGTTGTTGATTGCAGTAAAGCACCTCGCTGTACTAGAAAAAGCCCATGGCTTTATCTACTAGAGCGAGGGTTAAAACATAAATACAGAAGCGCATCTTCTAAAGAAGGAGAACATTTAGTTGGTGACAGTTATGACACATAAGGACAGTACATTTTTGAATGTTTGCATTGTTGTCATTACCACATAAAAATGTCATTTCTATTACTCATATACAACAGAAAGCAGTTTTTCCTGTTGTAACATAGTAAGGATCTATGTAATATTTTTTCAAATTTATTTATTTTGCGTCACATTAAACTGTTTCAGTTAAACAAACCTTCCTTTATGTCAGACAAAGGTAACGTGAGGAAATACCAAACGGGGAAATTAGCCGTCCAAATCAACCTGACCTTATTTGAACAAGCAATAACCCTATTTCTTAAATCATGAAAAAACTGGAATGAACTATATCATTTTATTTCACTTTTTAAATCACTTAAGGAGATTCTTGCACAGGAACTGGACTGCAATGCAAACAAAATAAATAATAGAACTCATCTAAAGGTCCGGATCATTGTTCCACAGCCAACATGTAACTACACCCCAACCAACCCATCATCTCCTCACACTTTTTCAGTTAAACCCAGTGTGCTTTCAGAGCTTAGGTTTAGGTTGTGCAACCAAACAGAATTGGCTTAAAACTCACAGGCTTCACCTCAGCAGTGCATAAGATGTGTGGGAATTTTCTCAACAGGAAATCGCTGGGTCACGTTGGCTCTTCATGTAAGCTTTTGCTTTAAATACCCCTCAACATTATTATCTGCATTGGATTCTGTTGTAAAATGGAATTCTCAGATCAGATTCTGGAAGTTCACACAGTGCTGATGCTTTACGTGCGTAGAGTAGATATTTGTGGGTCATGCTGCTTTGTCACATCATAATGCCACAGGTTTATCCTTGCATTCATGATCAGACCTATCAAATGATGGCTAATAGGTACTGGTCATCTGATCTAAAGACCAGTCCAGAAACATAATGATAAACTCTTGTTTTTTCAGGTATGAGCCAAAACAGAAAGACACCAAACCAACATTGCAAAGAAACATAAGTCAGTTATTAGGTTTATGGCAAAAATAAACCTGGATTTTATATTTATTTAGGTCATGCTTGTATAAGATTAAAGTTTGATTGATGCACTGGAACATTTGTCAGTTACAAAAAATAAATAATTTGTCAGAGGTACTTTTCCATGGCAGGCCTGAATGTTTGTGTGTGAATTTGTATTACTCATGTCAGAGAGATGAAGATGTATTTATGAAGCTTTGGTGTCGGGTTGTGGCCTCTCTTTAAGAGGCAACAGCTAAATCCCTTTACTTGGACATATGCATTCTAGTGCTATTCTTATAATACAGCTGGGACACCAAAAAAAAAGTGTATAAGTTTTTTTTCGGTTTACAATAAAAATAAATCTTCAAATAAAAAATTAAAAAATAGGACACTACTAGGTCAGTATATCTGTTGAACGCCCTTGTTGTAGCTAAAGGCTGTGATCTACCTCTGTCTGGCTGCCACATGCTAATTTTTAGCCAAAAAAAAAGCCTGTCTGTGGTGTATTGATTTTTTTCTGTTTCTTTCTCAATATCATACATATGTTTGACATCTAAATGCAGGTCATCACAGACACAGATCAGCCTTTTTAATGTCTAGCACCGCCTTAGTGACTTATTTAGTCCTTCATTTTTTTTCTCCTTTCGTCACAGACTTAAAATCAGAGGCCGGAATGCAGATTTATTTCTTCTCATTTAGAACAGATTCTGCTGGCGGGGAGTCAAAGTGATTAAGTAATTCTCAATTCTGTCTGTCTCCTCTGAGTAATCTTACTTTATATGCTACAGGCAACGTGCTTGGTGATGATCTGGAAAATTAATGCATCATCCCGCATGTGAATACTACCTTTTAGGATTGTACAATCTTAACATCTTGTGAGTTAGGACAGATTCTCCCCTTTAAATGACATATTGTAGTCATCCCCCTGACACCTCATACATCATATTCCAATGTCATCTTCACAAATGACGGCTTGATTATGTTCTCCGTTGTTCAGCTGTGTTGATGGATGGCTTAAGTATTAAGCGTCATTTTTCCGAAAACATGAGGGAGTTGAGATACCGTCAGATAATGTCTGTGTGAGTAAAGCATAGTTTTCATGAAGCAATAGATTCTTCATGAAATACATTGATAACTAATCTTTAATCAACATTTATTTAACTTTCAATTACTTATATGTAATCTGGAAGGTTTTATTTCCTTATTCAGGATCTGTGTTACGATATTATGCTGCCTTTCATATGGCAAAATGTTTTAACATTTTTTTAAAGAAATGTGCATAGGTTAATTTGTCCTTCTAAAACTTAGTTTTAGGTAGAAACATATCATCCCATCCTTAATAACCATTCAGTTGTTTGAAATACGAATTCCATTAGATTTTCTACTAATGTGTACTGGGTTCGCAGCTATACTTTACAATAAATAAGCTTGAATTCTTGGATAGTGGGGAACTGCTCAACATTGGCCTGAATCCAATACTCAAAAGCTACCACCCTTTTGCTTTTAGATTCATTCCTTGCTCAACAGAGCCAAATCAAATTGCTGAATTACTTCACCAGAAGTCGGTCAGCTCTGTATAAAACCTCTGTATAGAGTTTTTGAAAGGGAACATATCCCTGTTCTAATAGCTAAACTACAATGAAATTTGGCACATATGTAGAACAATGATGGGTATGGTATAGTCGTAGAATTTCTGTTGATCACCATTGATAGTGTTAAAGGTCATCTAATTCCCCCCATATGGGCCTTACAATTGACAGTGACCAGCTCTTGAAATAACCATTGATCTGAAAGGTTTCATTTCATTTTTCTCAATGATAGGTTACTGTAATTAATGATATCAAAAATACAGAGCAAGAAACAACTAATTTTATTGTGAACTCCATGTTAGTTGACAATGTTATTTTCTAACTGTAAAGCTCCACAGGAAGTCTCTAGAGCAACTTGTTTTTGCCTATGTCTGCTATCACCTGTTTGCTGTCAAACTATAGTAAATACAAACTGTGAAAAGCAGAGCTCTATTTTTGTGATAGTAATTGCAAAGCTGTTTTTCAAACCTCTACTGAGTAAAGCTGCTGTTATAATTTTATATTCTTTTGCAAAATCAGTAGCGAAATCACCATGGCCTTTATACTTTCAACTGATTCACAGTTGATGTAACACAGTTCCTTTGCTTAACATAGATGGCTACTGATCTGCCCGTCTCCCAAAATTACTAACATCTACTGGCAAATATTGTATTAACCAGCATTAGTGCTCAATTGTTGATAACCTTTGAAATTCCAGAAAACAACACAGAAAAATTAACATCAAGTTTGAATGGACTAGTTTGGTTTTTTTTTGTCCATAAACAATGAAGTATGGAAACAACAAAACATGATTTTTTTTTATAAAGTAGAGCTAAATCACCAGTTTCATATGTTTAAATGTTGGGGTCATCACAGATGGGCGAACTGTGGAAACTGGAAAACTGTAGTAACAGTGGTAAAATATACTTGTGCTCAGAACATGGTGGATCTCTTAGGCATCTTCTCTGTCTGGTGACCCATTGTTTCAACTGACTACTCATATTTGTTACCTTTCCGTATTTGGCAGCACTGTTCAAACCAAATTGTATCATTCCCATCACTGGACTAAATTAAGTCCAAATCAGATCTTTCCCTATTTAGCGTATCTGAAGCCATTTAAAATTTGCAACAAAAAAACAAACAAAAAAACAACCGTAACACATTACAAAAAAAATTAAAAACCAGGATTCAGGTCTAACATAATGGCTCTCGGAAATTGGACTTAAACGGTCTGTAAAAAATTTGGTTATTGATGAGTTAACAACAACTACATACCGTTCGCTTGCAGATGACTGATTTCTTATTTTAATCAGAAACATCACAAACCCAGACTCCTCCTTTTACTTGGTTAACAGATTGTAGATCTGTAGTTTAAATCTTCAGGCAGTTTCATCCAAGGTCAGTTGTAGATTACCTGTTGGGCTCAATGAGCCCTGTCTCCTGGTAGGCCTCCTGTTTGATCTGCATTGGTGATTGATTAAGCTTGTGTGTCTCTGTGCCAAAGCTGGCCTTGAGTGATGCATTCATGGAGTGATATGTGTGTGTGGACAGCTCTTGCAAAGAGTTCAAATCGATGCATGGACTCTTTTTGCAATAATTACCTAATCCAGAAAAAGGGTGGCCTGAGGGTTCAACTTGTATGTGTGAAATATTTTCATAGGTGTTTGTCTGTATCACTCTTAAGCACGAAACTCATCTTTAGCAGTAAATAGTGAATTAACTTTACTTATACAGAGCTTTTTTAATAAAACTGATAACTCAAAGCACATTACACTATAGCCAACTTTTACTACAGATAAATGCATTAGTAGTGTAAAGACTCTAAAGTTTCTGGACAGCAGTCTTTAGCAGTTTTATCCTCAACAGTCACAAATGACTGGTTTGTAACAAAAACCTATTTGTAACTCTGACTGTTAGTTTTAATCTGGTTTTATAGTATTAGACAGGGCAATAATCCTCACATAATATGGTATCCTCTGTGAATGTCATGTGGATTTCTCAATGTGAATATGGCAATGTGACTATTTACACATGGGGTAATGAAGAAGTCTGACACTTGAAGGCCATCTCTACCAAATTTCATCTTCTTCCTTGAACTGCAGAGATTTGTATGGAAATAAAACTGACATTAAATAAGTTATGCATTGTGTTCTATATTCTCACCAGTTAATGCAGTCCCTAAATATGGTTTGTTGTTATTAAAAGCTTCCTTTGAAAAAAATGCTTTAGGTAGCTTATGCTTGATTTCTTTTTCTGTTTCACATAAAACAAATAAACTGTAATTAAATAAGATTTATTATTGTGCCAAGATTTAGCTTTTCACTCTACTAATAATTTTTCTAGTAATGACCAAGTATGACCATAGTTATATTACCTCCATATTATCACTGCGCCTCTCTGTGTAACATGGTTAAAAGTCAGAGTGGTGCCAAAACAAGAGGAGGAAGGTGAAGGAGAGTGTGTAGAGTATATAAATCACACAAACAAGGGGAGATAGATGGACGTCTCGTGTTCCCCATCAGAGCCGATACCAGCTGAGACCTCACCAGTATCTGAGGACGTGTCTCACGGTCTTCCACGGTGGCAGGTAGGGGGCTGCAGGCCAGTGTCTTGACCTGCTTGTCACTTGATGATTTAGAATTGACACTTGAGTGCTGGGACACGTGTCAGTTTCTAACTTCTTTTTTATATGTGTGATAAGAGCTTTCATGCAATGATCCCCACTAACCCCAACTGTCCACGCCCGACAAAACAAAAACTTGTTATACTAACTGCAGCAAATTTACAGCTCAAATAATTACAACTTTTTTCTGCTTTCACTTTTTCACTTATTACTTTGTGCATGGTTTAAAAATTTATGGTTTAAGATATTTTATTATAATAAATTGTCTGTGGTCAGATTATTATGCCAGGTTGCTTGTGCAATTTACATTCAAAATTAAGATTAGATATTTGTTTTACATAAAATTGAATTTTAGTTAAGCTACACTTTAAAAAATGTATTTTTTATGAGATATCCTTTATTACTTTATACTTTATATGAAACTGCAATATCCACATAAAGTCAAGTAAGGATGCTTTTATTTTCATTCTGTCTGAGTACAGGTATACGGTGCAATGAAATGACGTTTCTCCGGTAGAAAGGTGCAAGATGGAACAATAGTAACAAGACATGAAAAAAGTGCAATGTCCAATAGAACCTAAAATCGGAAAAAAAAACCCTGTCTCTGTTTGTTGAGGAATCTGACTGCGTGGTGGATGAAGCCGTTGTAGATTCTGGTGATGGAAACTTGGATGCTCCGTTATCTTCTGTCTGATGGCATCAGAGTGAAAAAAGTGTGTTAGGTGTGGGTGGGGTCGTCCACAATGCTGGTGGCTTTGCGGATGCATGTGTGGTGTAACTGTCAGAGATGGAGGGGAGAGGTACACCAATGATCTTCTCAGCTTTCCTGATTATCCGCTGTAGGGACTTGCAGTCATAGATGTTGCTGCTACCAAACCATGTACTGCAGGTGCTCAAAATACTTTCTACAGTCCCTCTGTAGAAGATAGGGGAAGACGGGAGGTGGAAGATGTGCTTTCCTTAGTCTCCACAGGAAGTAGAGGGGCTGTTGGGCCTTCTTGGTTAGAGTTATGGTGCTGAGGGACCAAGTGGTGTTCTTTGCAATGTGCACACAAAGGAACTTGGTATTCTTAATGATTTCCACTGCAAAGCCGATGATGTTCAGCGGGGGTGGGGGTAAATACCTGGTTTTCTCCTGAAGTCAACAGCCATCTCTTTGGTTTTATCTATATTTAGAGATAGGTTGTTGGGTCTGCACCAGTCTGTTAGCCACTGCACCTCCTCCCTGTACAATGACTCGTCATTTTTGCTGATGAGGCCAACAAAAGTTATGTCAACAGCGAACTTGATTATACGATTTGAGCTGAACTTTGCAGTGCCGTCATGAGTCCTCAGAGTGAACAGCAGTGGACTAAGCACACAGCCTTGAGGGGCACCAGTGCTCAGTAGGGTTATACTGGAGATGTTGTTTCCAATCTTTCTTATTGTGGTCTCTCAGTCAGAAAATCCAGGGCCCACTTGCAGAGGGAGGAGTTTAGGCCCAGCGAGATCAGTTTCTCTAACAGAGGCTGAGGGATGAAGGTGTTAAAAAAGATGAACAGCATTTGAACATAACAGTCTTGATTGACACAGTTTAATATCCTTATAGTCGGCATTTAAGTGAAAAAAATGTATGTACTGAAGAGCTTTGTTGTTCAGATTAAAACTTCCTTTGTTGCACTTGTTATTCAGCTAAATTCCCGAAAAAAATCCTATTTCATTGGTTTTCTTTCTGATTTGTAATTTTAAATCTTGTGTTCTTCATTAGCTGTAAGCAGAAAAAAAATCTTATTTAAAAGTAAAGAGTCGAAAACATAAATTTGTGTGAAATTAATTGATATTATATGTTTGACTCAGTGAATTGATTTACTGAAGTAAATGAACGTTTTAATCATATTCTTATATATATATTTATTATATATGGCTGTTTATCACAACCATTAATCAGATTCAAACTTCAGCCTCAGAGAAAAATTGTGGTCTCTGGACATTTTATTCTCCCCATGCTCAGCTACACTATGCAATGGGTGGTAACCAAGAAACCGTTGACTAGACATGCAGATGGCTGGTACAAAACTCCTTGGCCTCTATAAACAATCAGCTCTGTGTTGTGAGCAAGTGGCCAGTTGCCAGTTTCAAATGCTTATACTGGGGGGACTTGTGCTAGAGTGGTCTGACACCTAAATTAGAAGAATCCAGAATGAGACAGTTATGAGCTATTGATATAAACATTGATGATTCCAAGGTGTTTATTCGACAATCATTCCTGGATATTTTTGTTATGGAGCAGATTAGGTGGCCCTAAAATATGTTGTTTGGGAGAAATGCTTTGTAATATTGTAATATCCCGCACACAAAGACAGAAGTGCATTAATCGTTGCCCATATTAGAATTTATTAGGTAAGACATTTTTTATCACAAAAGCCTCAAGGTAAAAATACCTGAAGAAGAATAGTTAGATGGCTGATCATGTGGCATTCACAGCTGTAAACCTAAATGCCTCTGTGATGATAAGAGGATTGATGGCAGACAGGAAATATGTTAAGACTTTAATCATAGTAGGAAAAGTAACTGGATTCAATCCAGATTACTGGTTAGTGAAGACACAATATCTGATTTTTCCTGAATAATATCATATTATGAATTAGAATATTATTACCCCTGCTAAAACGCACCCATAAATGACCTGTAGCATGTTTCTCACTGATACCTCTTTGAAAATTCATTCATCAGAACAGACCACACATCTCCACACAGCAGTTGCTCAGTTCTTCTTATACAATTCACATTTTGAAATAAGTGACTTTTGTGTCTAGTGCTGACTCAGCACTTCTGAGAAGCATACTCAGCGTTGGCTTATCAAATCACTTGTCAGATTCTCATAGGCAAGCTGGGAGATTGCTGTAGGACAGAATTAAATGGAAGAAACTTCTTCCTCCTAAGGTTGATGGAAAAAAAGGCACACAGAGAGTTGAGGAGTTCTAGTTTATGAATGAGAGCTTCTGATGCAGTTTTAAACCTTTTAAGCAGTTAATCCCCACAGTTATTTTACCTTGTTTCTACTGTTTATGTGAATTAGCATTTACCTTAATAGAGACTATGCCGCTATAAAGCTAGACTGGTGCAGACGGCTTTGGTTACAATACTGGCTGTTAAGTGTTTAAGCTGAGTGGATGAGCGTTGGTAACGGCTGTTTAAGCATTTGTGGCATCATATTCTGAGAGAGTATACATGTGGCATAAAAACCCAATCAATTGTTGTCTGCATGTTACACACCTTGTTATCGTACTTTTGCATGATTTTGATGTTATATAGTTTACATGTGAGCATGTCATTGTGTTTGGGAAAGCAGTGTGTGTTGTGAGTTTGCCAGTGTGAATCTTTGTGTTTCTCAAGAAGGTTCATGTGTATGATTCTGTGTAAATAAGAAACTTAAAATGACAACATGTTGAGTGGTTAAAGAAGCAACTGACCACTCCCCCTGCCTAAAATTGAGTGCAAAAGCTCGACAAACAATAAAATAATCAAATTTCATTTTTGGCCTTTTTTTGTGTTTTTTAATGCCTTGAGTTCACATTATTACAGTTTTAAACAAAGGTGTGGTTTAAATATTCCTCAAGATCGCAACAATCTAGCATTTAACATATACAATCATCAATCATAGATAGTTGTAAAGATATTGAAGCAAATTCAAAGTCAATTTTAAATCCTGTGTTACTAATTACCCTTTATCCGTATAATAGTACTTCTAAAATTCACCCAAACCATTTGTGAAACATGCAGGATGAAACCAGGCTTCGTTAGGTCCAGAGTAAATACTGGACTCGAAGAGAGAATTGACACCTATGTCACAAACCAAAAAAAAACACAGCCATTAAGGGCTTGTCATATTAACTGGATGTATTGTTGTCACAAAAGTGTCATGAGCTTCTACTATCAAAGTGAATAAATGACATGGGTTTAGTGTCATTATTTTATAATCAATTTTAATATTTCACAAACACAAAAAGGCTTTTGATACGATGACTCATAAACTTTGGTTAAGTCCCTCTGAATTGAGGTGTTATACTTTCATTTGGAAAGAAGGAATCATGTTCAGCATTTTTCTGTCAGTAGTAAAATAGGTTTTGTATCAACATAAATGCAGTTATCACGTTAGTTAAACTTCATACAATCGCAGGTTATGGAAACAGTGTTAAAAGGTACTACTGTTTTCTTGATTTTTAACTTGCTTCACATTCTTTTTAATTATTTTTTACTATATCTTGGTTTTGTCAAAAGCTCATAAAGAAATGTGTCTCTCAATGTATCTAGTTGATTTAGCAAATTTTAACACTAATCAATACTGAAGAAATGTATAAAAAAAACAACAACAATTCAATTAAAAGGTAATGTGAAAAAGATTGAAATTATTGGTTTAGTTTCTTGTTTTTCTTTATTTTCTACATGCAGTATATACGTTTGTGTATGTGATTTAACACAAGATGAACTCCTGGAATGTGAAACAGGTGGAGCTGGTCATGTGCTTCTTTTGCGTGTTAGGATCTTAAAGATGCTGCTTCTTTTACAGTTTGTTTCTTTCGCACCTATGCAACTGACATTTTGCTATGACATTTCATGTAGAATATTTGCTATTGTAAGCACTGTTTTAAAACGCCTAATGTCTTTTGATCCCATGGGTTCGTCGTCACTTAATTCTTCTTTTTTTGCTAAAGAACCCTTTTTTGTCTCTTTTTTAATTCTTTCTTTTTTTGCTCTGTAACTATCATATGAAATCTTTTATGCACCAAATATAAACATGTGAAACTGACAATGAGGTCTGCAGTGGGAATGGCAATTTTTCTTTAAAGGAGTTCTATAAAGACTATATTCAATGAGAGCCTTTCTTATCTTTTGACAGCATCTTTTTAAGACTGTGTGTGTTCTTGATGACTTTGTTTTCCTCCATTTTCTCCTTCTTGGTCCTATAGGTCCCCTTACAAAGAAACACACTGATGATTTAAGTGATAGTGACCGCACGGATGATGAAGGTATTTTTCCCCCAATGCCAATCTGATTTGCATGACAAGGGAAATCAGACTTACTCTTTCTCCTCCAATTTTTATCTTCTTTGATTTTCTTACATTTCTTGTCCTTTTTTTGAAAGTAATGGACATTTTCTTTTTGCTTTTTACTTGTAAACTCTTTTTGGGCTGAATGTGTTTTGTCCTTTTCAGCTTGGTGTCTTGAAGTTTACTTGTGTCCCACTATTCTTTGATATTAATACTGTAACATAAATTCTCTGCTTGGATTTACTGTTTACTTTACATTTTCTTTGTTTTTATCTATATTTCATCCCACCAGCAAATATAAAACATGTTAACCTCTCAGCCAGCTGTTGGCACATTTTTGCATGTTTTTCTTTAATTTGCCTAAATGTGGTTGTGTTTAGGAAATCAACCTGGCTAATATACTAACAATTAAACTTGTTCATGTTTCAGGCATCAAATCAAACGTTTCAATACAGTTATCATGACTGGTTAATTACAGTACCATACTCCAGCGTCTGTCAACTTTTTGCTTGAAGATATATTTATAGGGTTAAATAAAGAGAGAAAAATAAACAAAACTATACTGTTTTTTAAAATGTTAAAATAGATCTTAAAAGCCTCAAATTCAAATTGTTACTTGACCTGTATTTGAATAAAATCTAAATAAATTAAATTTCACTTGTGCCAGATGTACAAAGAGAAGAAATGCCAAATTTCTAGATGCAGAGTCTCTAGAAGGTGAAAAAACTATGTTGGCCACCAGCTCACACATATATATCCCATCAGTTCTTCATATGCCATAATTTTTCAGAAGCATGTCCAACCTTCTTTGTGCTAAAGTCTTACAAATGACTGCCTGTTAAAACCAAATAACCTGAAATACTACCCTAAAAAGAAAAATTCAAATGCCAGCATTGTTTTAGAGTATGTGCAGAACTACTGTAAAATCCAACATTTTCTCACACTAAACAATGCGTTTTTGTCACTCTTTAAAGTTAGATCAGACAAAGATTCCCTTGTTTTAGGCCATTTAGAATGACCAAAATTATTTTGAGTCGTTATATGCCTCAATTTGAAAAATTAGAAGCTTACATACATTTGGTCAGTATTTGGTGGCATTGCCTTTGAAGTGTTTTGTATATCCCTTCTTTAAAAAAGAAAAGACGAACATTTGCTTGATTGTTGCAGAAATTAAGCCAGTTGTAAAGTCATATCAGGAAGGAAATGTCATTGATAAAATCGGAGGAGAGGGTTGTATCCCCTTAAGATTGCTGCAGTGCAATATTAATGACAGCCAGAAGGTCCTAATAAGGCACCTCTACTGCATAATGTCACGATCCAAACAGATATTACATCCCAACAAGAGTCACAACCATCCCGATCCTTTTGATCTGTGCCACCGTGCTGTTTTTCGGGGAACTGACATACATACCAAGTACTTGAACCCTTTTACAAGGCACACATACACATACAGCTTCCCCACACATACACACACACTGAATGCACACACATTGCCATTAAGGAAAACCAGACAGATTTATACAGCAAAATCCCAACAACCTCCAAGTATTTTCTTTATGAAAGGATGCATGCAGATCAACTAATCCAGTTTAATATAGAGGGCAATATGTCTGGGGAAAAACACATCCAGTTATACACACAGGACAGTCTGTCAGGCCAATTCTGATCAACATCCATCGCTTCTTACCCATTTCCCTCACCACATTATTTTTCTCAATGCTCTTAACCTTTGACCCAGTGTTGCCAAGTAGCACAGTCAGAGAACATCCCCTGACCTTACCACCCCTCTTAACCACCAAATCGTGTATCCCAGTCATTAGACTCTGTGAAATTGGTGTTTGTAATCCTTTTTTGTTGTTGAGAATAGCGACAACTGAGAAAGTCCCTGAAAGCTAGAGGTTTCCTAAAGTTGGGATTTTTACAGAATACAATTCTGAAGTTGTTAGGACTTCATTGGCCACGAGATGTGAAGCATTTTCAAGAGCTTAAATCCATCATATCCCCCATAAAATGTGATCACACATCGAGGATATGAATATTTCATTGGTTTAAGGACACCTTTTGAAGAGCAGATTTGTAATTAGCTGATGACATTCCCTCAATTCTGAAGCCAAAGAAATGGGTCAACAGATTCAGGCCGGCAAAGCTAAAAGATTTGATTGATAGAATGCAAATGCAATATCACAAAAGCAGGAAAAAACATCCTCAGCTTGAGATTTTATAAAGGAACCTCTGATTACCAAATCAAACCAGGTGAAACCAGAATTTTGAATCAGGCCAGAAATTTTACCATTGCTGAATCCAAAAGCTAGTTTTAATCCTTAAAACCATCATCGCTTTCGCCTTTGGCACGTGTTTCCAGTCTGTAATGCTAAATCTTCTCTGTCATGCGGGACATGACAAAAATTTTTTAAATAAAAACAAAACTTAACACAAGGCAGGTATAATTGTTCGTGTTTCTTGAATAAATTTAATAGGTCACCTGAATGTTTCCTTAATTTCTGATCATGTGTTAGATATTTTAGGCGTATCAGTTGTTGTTTTTGGAAGATACCAGTAATAAGGCAGTTAGGTCACTAATACAACAAGGGATATCTCCTTAATAGTCCATTTATGTTTAAATTAAATAATGAGCTTTCCGTTTAATGGAATGACTCCAAGCTGGGACTTTAACCATTGACCTTTTAGGTACAAGGCAACCAAATATGCTTCTGTGCTGCAGCATGTCAAATCGACTAGATATATTGTCAGGTAATAAAACTTTATTCCAAACTTTACTGTCCCATGTTTAGTGCTCACTTTCTGGTCCAAATTTGGGATGCTTATAGTTTGGGAATACATGCAGTTCTTGCAAGTCCATTTTCGCAAATGCTGTCTCATGGTTATTGAGATGCAATTAGCATTAGTTACAGCCTTAATTTAAACTTAGCCTCTGCTGGTGTATTCAAGAATCCGTTCATTTATATAGCGCCAATTTACAACAGATGTCGTCTCAAGGCACTTTAAAAGAAAATCTATTAAAATCAAAGATACATCATAATCAAATCAATTTAAAAAGGTTTCCAATCTAAGGAACCCCAGACAGAAACAATGGCTTGTGTTGTTGTTGACTTTACAGCAATCCCTCATACTGAGCATGCATGTAGCGACAGTGGAGAGGAAAAACTCCCCTTTAACAGAAAGAAACCTCCAGCAGAACCAGGCTCAGTACAAGCAGCCGTCTGCCACGACCGACTGGGGGTTTGAAAAGACAGAAAGCTAAATTAGAAGCACAGGTTACTAAAATAAAAGAGTTTATAGCAGCAGTTGTAGAGCGTCACTGGCAGCATCTCAGCCCAAGTTCTCATCCAAGAAGCTGTCTCAGCTAACAGAACGCCAGCCCAGGTGTGGCTACTATGGAGAGAAGAACACTAAGAGAAAACAAAAGGTTAACAATGTTTAAATAACGGTAACTAAGCAGATTGGACAAGGTAAGAAAGTAGCAGAGAGAGAAGTGGTCAGATTGTCCTCCAGCAGTCTAAGCCTATAGCAGCGTAACTATAGCTAAACTTAAATAACTTAACCCTATAGAGTGAGACATGAAGAAGGTAGAGCAAAGGAGAACCGTCTGTCAAGACTGAGTTCCTCCCGACCGGATTAGGCTGTCTTCTCTACCTCTTCTTAACTATAAACTTTACCAAACTGGAAGGTTTTAAGCCTAGATTTGAAACTAGACAGGGTGTCTGCCTCACGGACTAAATCTGGAAGCTGGTTCCACAGGAGAAGAGCCTGATAACTAAAATATCTGCCTCCCATTGTGCTTTTAGAGATTCTAGGAACCACCAGTAAACCTGCAGTCTGAGAGCGAAGTGCTCTCTTAGGGACATAAGGGGTGAAATTCATGAAAGAGCACCTCATCCACTGGCTGTGTGTAGTTGCCTATTCAACTTGCAATACTTTCAACTATTTAAAACTTCCATCTTTCCATGCCTAAACTCTCCAGCTATGACTTGCCTTGATTGTTCAGCTCAGCAATCCTGGCATGTTCAAGGACAGAAGGCTATTCTGCCCCTCAGGGGTTTAGAAATGTTAATAAAAATCTAATAAACACAAGATTTATGCATAGAATTTTAAGTCAAATAGTCTCAAGCAGAGGTCTTTAAAGTACTTGAAAAAAGTAATTTAGTAAAAGTAGAAATTACTTTGGTAAAAGTTTAAGTCAACCATAAAAAAATTACTTGTGTATCTTGTGAAAAACTATACTCAAGTACCAAAATTATTCTTATATTCTATTAACTTTTTTTATTTCACTTTTTCAGGTGAAAAAAATGCGTTAAAGAATAAAACAAAAAAAATAAACTGTCCTTGCAAAATTTAGGAAAGTTGTTTGTTTGAGGGTTGAGGTCTCAGCTTCCGAAGCCCTCTTTCTTTTCTGTGAAGTCAGCTACTCATACTTATAGTGGATGTGTTCTGTACATGAAAAACACAAAAGTAAAATAAATAATATTATTTTAAATGATACAATGACAGGTCTGGATTGTCATAACCACCTTCACCCTGGTGTCCCAATTGTGGGCATGTCCAACATTGATAAAATAATAAATAATGTTCAACCGTCAACTTTATTTTATCTTTCAAAAATACAAAATTTTTCAAAGATAAAATATAAAACAGCACACTGCTACATATCAGAACCTAACGTTGGCAACTTGTCCATAATGTTGGCTAACAAAAAGAGCAAAATGGTGGCTAAAACTATGTTTTACACATATTTATACTCCTCCTGTCACATGAAATGACTCTAATTGACTTACTTCAATGTGTTTTTTGAGGTTGGATGGGGCATTCTTGGATGCCTTTATCCTTTGGCACGTTAGAGGGCACAACACTGTGTAGGCAGTGCGTCTTCTGTGTCTCCCTCGTTGCTGCTCTCTGCCGCCCCTCACAGCCCGCCGTTAACGTTAATCATCGAGAGAGTACCATACATAGTTCTTCTCATCCTCCCCAACCCACATATTCCAGATAATTTGATTGTTTTGATTTGAAAAGAGTAACAACTACATGTACGTCATTACTTTACAACTCTGGTCTCAAGACTTTGATCACCGGCTATTTTTAAACTTTTTTTTTAAACCTGGTATCAATCCTGTAGCATAAAAATCAAGTACTTCTAATAGTTATACCTTGTTTTTAGGATTTGACAGTACTCTTTCATTAGTTATTGAAAACCTCCACCACAGCCAGAAAACAGAGTTATAGAAAAGAAAGAAAAAAAAACGACAGCTTGTTAGTCTTGATAGTTTGATAAGTCTTCAACATGAGCAGATGAAGAGGATACTAAAGTTGTTGCCGCAGCCTGCGGGCATCTCTCAGGGTTTGCTTTGAGAAATCTTAAGCTCCTGAACCTGTTTGATCATATCCTCATACCTGAGGAAAAGAAGATGCATGCTCGCTTGTCTCAGACAGCCCTCTCTCACCCATACTTATTTCAGGAACGTCTAAATAGTTGAAGCACTCCAAGCTTATGTCCCATTTTTGCCTATTTTGGAAGGCAAAACTGATCTGCCTACTTCTTGCTAGTTAGTTTAACTTTTTCCATAAAAAGTAAATATGTTTTATATAGATTATTATAGTTAAAACACAGGGAAATTGCATGAGATTGTTGCATTGACATGATTAATCAATATTTATGTGAATTCTTATAGTTTTTATTAATCACTTTAATGATAGCAATAAGACTTCTGTTTTAAGATTATGAAAACCACCAGCTCAATGAGGAGTCATTGAAAAGTTAGGAAAATGAAGATTGTCCAAGGCCGCCATTTGAAGCATGCCAGGAATATAAAGACATATAAAATAAAAAATAATTAAATTAAAAAGGAGCATCCTACAGCTAAAATCAAAAAGTACATTGTGTTCTGTTGACACTGAAACTCCTTTCAGAAAGTAAATCCAGGTAAATGCAGGTAAATCCATCATATTCCTGCTCAAAGCCAAGGCAGTTTTACTTTAACCTCACCTCATTACCACCGACCTTCAGAGCAGAACAAAGGGAGCCAGGCTGGATGTATTTCTCTATGGTAGACATTAATTCATTTTTCCTCAGCCAATACTTGAAAGCTTATATCCACCTAAAACTGTCATCGTGCAAAGCTACTACCAAGAGCAAAAGCACTAAGTCACTCATCCATACCTTAACAAAAGCTCAAGATTTTTAAGGGGAAAATAACTAAAACCAAAAGCCTTGTTTTAAATATTAGAATTCCCATGTGAACCGAATTTATGAGGGATGAAAAATTATGAAATATTTTAATCTGTGTAGGGAAAGACCTCAAGACGGTCATTGTAGTTAAACATTTAATATTCATCCTACTTCTATAACCCAAAACCCTTTGTGTCAGTTGTGTTTTTCACAGCTGGTCCAGGATGCTCACATTCAGGGTATATTGTATAATAATTATTCACATAAGAATGTGATAATATTAGAAGAAATAACATCAAAATACCTACATTATTTAGCTTGTGAATGTAAAACCCAATTTAAAATTGATGTGGCATCATCGGGCTTTTAAAACTTTTAATTGGCAATTTTACCTCGCAGCTTGAGGATGCAGTACAGGATGGGAATAACGGGATCTTATGACCTGATGAGTTATTATACCAATCATAAAACACCATAAATATGCCTCACACCAGGTCAGCATTTCTCTCCTTGGGCTTTTTGTTGACAAAGTGGAAAGAGCGCATGTGCAAACAAGAGGCTTTATGCCCCATCATTTGGAATTTCTAGGATGCTCTGATCAGTTTAAACACAATTTTTACTCATTAGCCAAAGGCCGCCTTCATATGTGGCCATGAATCCGTTTGGTACCATTTTGAAAGGTCATACCATACTTTATTCATTGTTTATGTCAGGAAAGGCAAATTAAAAGCAAAAAACTGGATGAAACAAGAATGGCACATGCGTCTGGTGATGTAAAGGTCATCATCATCTCCATCATCATTGTCTTCAAACGTATCATTTTTATGCCTTAAACGTTTAAATATTAAATTACATTTCATCATAGTGTGATTTCAACATCCTAAAAATGATGCTTCATGAGTAAGTTTAACATTATTACCATGCCTATCCTGATCATCAGCACCAACTGGCTGTGACATTGTAATATTGTTATTAATGTCACGCTTGGTTGCAATTACCTTTATAATCTGCTTTAAACCAGCATTGTTATTACCATAGTCAGTTTTGACTTAGAGCATAAAGATCACAAAGTCATGGGTGTTAAATAAATCATTGTACAGTTTGTCATCATTACTTCATTGTTGTCTGTAAGGTCGGCGTCTATAATATATAGCTATGATGGAGGTATGGTAACTTAATGTCTGACACAACAATGTCTTCCATGGTCATCACCATCATCCACGTGGTTATCATAATCATCCGTGCTGGTGTTGACATCAATAGCGTATGTGTCTTGTTTACTGCCGTCTTCATTGTCAACATTGTTATAGCTAAATTCATTTGTAAAATGGCTTTAATTATGCTTATCATCACCACCATAACAGCTGTTATCATCCTCATTACTGTCAGTCATCACTTTCATCATCAAGGCTTCCCAATTTCATTACTGGCACTCATTGTCACCAATGCATACAAATATGAAACCCAAATACTTATCTATTACTCATTTGAAAGTCTTATACCGTCACTAAATAAGCTATATATTTTGATCAATAATAATATTAAAGTAGTAATATTAGTGAAATAACAGGGAGATAAAAATAACTATAACGGTCAGAAACTAATGTCTTAAGTTCTGCTTTAGGAAAAAAGGAATAAAGACATATAGAATACTAACCAAGATCAGCCTTTTTTCTACGTTGCATTTCTCATTTTACTTTGCTGATTAGTTTGACTTCTTTAACAATAAAAGGCGATTTTATGACAGTCTGCAGCACAAAATAAATATTTTACATTTAAATTAATAAAGTTTCCATAGAAATTAACTAAGCTAATATTAGGTAATTTTATAATGAACTTTATTTCAGGAAGGATTAAAAACGTAGTGTAGAAAAACTTTCTCCCAGTCTTGGTTTCCCCTGAACTCAAAATCCTTCTTATTTTCTCAGTGTCGATAGTTTTTCTTGGTTGGTTAATTTTTTATTCCCCATGGAATCACTGATCTCCCTCTTGCACAAAGTCCTTCACTGATAACACATCAGAGGCATAAACGAAGTATGATGCTCTATGTTCCCACGGAGATAGTTAGGAAGCAAGATGAAATGCTCAATTCTGGGGAACAGAAGATGAAAGTGAATTCTTGTTTTGAACGTCGGTTTTTAAGGACGTTACTGGATTTCCCCCGTTCATCTCTTCCTTTTTGTTAATAAACCGACTCAATTCAGAGCCTTGTCAGGGACTCCTACTCTACTTTTACTTTTATTGTTCTAGGGGAATTGGGGACATTTTAAAAGCTCACTCCTGATGATTTTGATATAAGGTGTTAAACCGAAAAACGAAGCAGAATGTGATTGGTTTTCTGTCAGTCTGTGCTCTACTAGAGACACCTCTCCCCTTTAGAAGCTTGTATTATCAAAATGCACATACATAGTCAAACAACTGCTAGCAAATTACACCTATTGCTGCACTCCATCTTTATTCAGACGTTGGAACAAGCTATTGTTAAAAAACAAAGTGAGAATAAACGATATGTGCTTTTAATTCAATTGAGAAGTAACAAAGTATTTTCAAGACAGTTCAATGGTGTTGTTAGAGTCATTTTTATGAAACAAATGCAGACATTTCCTAAGACGGTGCCAAGAAATCTGTTCAGTTTACATAAATTAGACTACAAGTTTTTTAATAGCTTAATTCATTAATTAGGTTATTCTATTTTAAACCGGTTCATCCCGATAAATCTAATGAAAGGCTAGAAAAAAATGCATTTAGAGAGCGCTGCATTTTTATTTTATAATATAAATCTATAATAGAGCATCATAGACATTATCTGATGACATTTCCAGACACGTGTCTTGTCACATTAGCAAAACCATTACCTTAATAGAAAAATATCTTATTTCTATGTTTAATGTTTCATATTTCCTTCTGGTTCAAATAAATGCTTATTTCTTTCTGAACGCGGAACTACAGCTGAACAAATTTACATCTCAATGACTAAAAAGTTTTTTTTGTTTTTGTGTGCAAAAAATACCAAAGCAATGTTACTTTCTTGCAGATTTATGCTCAGATTAATTGCAAAATTTCTGCATCAGCTTGATATGACAGGTCAGATTGCTATCTCTGCACGTTGACAGCTGATTTCCTGGAGTATAATCAAAACTCATCACTTAAACTATTCTGTTTCATTAACACAGAGTATGTGGAATTTAAAATTGTTCACTAAATAAATTACCATTTAACAGTCAACACAGTCTCATCCTTTGAAAGGCGAAAAAAAATCAATTTGTTGCCTGAAGCTAACAAGATTCCCATATTAAAAAGCCAGAGTACCAGGATTATTCTGGAAAATCAAACTAAGAGAAATAGCCAAGGCCTAGTAGAGAATTAACATTTCATCAATGTCTGTCACCTTCAATCTGTCATCTAATCAGGCCTTCTGCCTGTTTCACCTCCTGTTCTTCCTCCAGATATTAGGGAGAGCGGAAGCCCCAAGCCGGTGATGGTTTTTGTCCACGGAGGTTCTTACATGGAAGGAACTGGAAATATGTTTGATGGCAGCATCCTTGCAAGCTATGGGAACGTGATCGTCATTACGGTCAACTACCGCCTGGGCATCCTAGGTAAGGATTTGTTTCTTTGATATAATGGAAGCGGTTGGATTCTTTGTTTGTTTGTTTGTTTGTTTCTGTCTTTCTTTCTCTCTACCTCTCTCTCAGCTGAACAAGCATGGGTTTGGTTTTGGATATGAAACTTGGGCTACACAGGCAGTTTTTGCCTCTGTCTGTCGTAATCTGATATCTGTGATGTCGGCTCTCGTTTTCCTCCCCTCAGTAAGACGAGATTCTGAAAGGTTGCTATGTTGAGGTATTTCATTTGACAGACCAAAACCACAGAAGGTTGTTAAATATGTCTGTGGCCGGATGACTCCACAATGTTAAAAAGATTGTGGGCATTACGCCATCAAGCCATTTCCTTTGTGGATTCAGCCTCAAGACATTCCTGGATATCTAGTGCTCAGCAGAGGATGATTAGATGAGGTTTATCCACACATACGTAGACATTTATGTTTATATGTCAACTTTATGTTGTTTGGTGCTATTAATTTTTTCAGGCAGTTTTGTCTTTTACTCTGAAAGACGTAAATGATATAAATCTACATATTAGCCTTTGTTTTTCTCAGTGTAATTGGACTCATAGAAGTCTTTGATCCATACTTGCATTGTCACCTCTGGTTGTCAGTGCCCTGTCTATTTATGCTTTTCCACTGTTTTCTGCTCTCCTCTGTATCTTGTCATAATTCTTAATTCCAAATCCTTTTCTTTTGTGTTGGGATGTCACTTCCATACCCAGAGGGCAGGTATATATTGCAAATATGAGGAAAACAGGGCTCTTACTCACTCTCTTCTATCTCTGTGCAAAAGTAGATTATGCCATGGTTTGTTTGAATGAGAGGAAATTATTTCATTTTCATGTTGTTTGGTTACTAAGGTTTCAGGCTTTTCTGATTAAACTAGACTAGATCTGCGATATAAGGCAATATCCGCCTTTCATTCCAATAAAAGTCTGTCTCTGCACATTTGTCTCTATTTGTAGATATATGTGTGTGAATGTGAATGATGTTCTTAGACAGGCGGATTCCTTCCAAAGCAGAAAAGGCTGAATAGGAGTCAAATATTAATGCTTTCTGCAGTTGGCTACTGTATCTTGTATTATTTGAATAATTCCAACTCACTGATAGAAATACCATTGCCACACACACAGCTGAACAACTTACCGGTGTGTGGAAAATCGTTCTGTAGAAAATTGTTCTTTTTTTGTTTTTTTGTTTGCTTTAGACATGTGAGCAATATCTGTTCGAAAATATGGTAATGAATCGATGCACTGAAGACACAAGACTTTTGACTTTCTTTCAAACAAAGCAAAACAAAGAATGAACTGGAAAATCAATGCAGCAGATAGATTCATCCGTAATATGATTCAAACATTTAGAGAAAAAATAAATTGATTACCATGATAATTAATTATTACAAATTCAAATTAAATTATGACACATTATATACATCTTAAATGCCTAATTTAAAGAAAGTAAAAATAATTTTATGTTCTGTTTATTACCATGCGTGGTAATTTATCAAATAAAGTTTGGTCCTCCATATTATTACACCTCGATCTGAATCCATCCATTTTCTTCCACTTATCCAAGGTTGGGTCTTTGGGGCAGCCACTCAAGCATACTTCCTTCTCCCCATCCACTTTACCCTCCAACATTTCTCAATTTGGAGAGGCAGTGGCTCTAATCTGAGACCCTCCTGGATGATGGAGCTTCTCAACCAGGGGGAGCCCAGACACCCTGAAGAGGAAACTCGTTTTGGTTGCTAATATCCATGATTCCGTTCTTTCGGTCACAACTCAAATCTCATGACCAGAGTTGAGAGGATTAACGTAGATCGACCTGTAACTCAAGAGTTTCACATTTTGGCTAACCTCTTTCTTCACTGCGACAGACCTGTATTGCACCTGATGCAGCACCAATCGGTCGATCGATCTACCGCTCCAATTTTCCCTCATTCTTGAACAAGAACCGAGGCTACTTAAACTCTGAGAGATTGCATTCTTACTGTGTTTTAATGAAGATGACATAATTAGACTTAATAGAACTATTACTACCCAAATGCTCCCACACAAACATCTGAAAAGTCATGGATGCTTTCATGTTGAGTGCATTCATCACCCTGTCAACAGTTCATTTGTTACTTCAAAATTCCAGTCTAAAGCATAGGCACAGCTTGTCACATTTAAAGCACATGACATCATATGTAATTCATAATAATGATTTACTTTTTTTTTTGGGCCAGAAAAAGTCACGCTGACAACAAGTTAAAAGTGCCACATAAGACAGACTTCACTTTCATTAAAAACATGTTGTATTACTTAGTTTTCCTCATCTAAAAAAAAAACAAACAAACAAAAACATAAGTTGTGCTCACACCTTCATACCTTTATGATAATTTATAATAACTTGTACTTTCCAGGAGGGGCTATAAATTATATAGATTAATTATTAGGATGATAAAAAAGCACCAAAAGCACACTGTAAAAAAAAACGTTTCTAATTAAAGCAGTTTTATAATATCTAAAGTACAAAATTACACCTATAAAATTAATAATAAGTGGACTGTGTATATATATATATATATATAATTCTGAAGTGATTTAATACATTTTAAACTTATGGGGGTAAAATCTTCTGCTTATGCAAAATTGTGAAAGATATATATTCAACTTGAGTTTAATGACAAATTTAGCTCTTAGATTTTAAAGGACTTTTAAAATAAAGGAACCTAATGAAGATTAGGAATCTGTGTGAGTTGCAATCCTAATAAAATGTATTATCCTCAGCTAGGATTTATGTAAATTGTAGACAAGCTTTTTTCTAGTGATAGAAAGTTGATTAAGGTTGTGCCCTGGACACCAGTCCATCTCCTGTCCACACAGAGAAAAAACCTTACATATGCACCTTAGAGCAGCTTAACATAGCCGACTCATGACCTAACAGCCAGTTTCAGGTACACTGGCTTCCAACCACAGTCCAAAGCCATAAAAATATTTTCAACATTAGCTCTGATAACACTGGTAAATAGTTTAAAAGCCATTCAAACAAGAACAATTGTTAAATTGTTAAATCACTTACAAGTTCAATAAGACATTATCCTTTTCTAATTGACGCTTTCACATTTTATTTCTTTTTCTTGAACTCTATCATTCCATTCCTTCCTTTCAGTTTTTCCTGTGACATCCAAGCTCGAAGCTGCAGGCCTGATAGTGTTGAACAAAACTGTATCCCTGCTGGTTCACATGGGGCTTCCCCTTAGATAAGACGGTGTGCATGTTTACCGTCTTGGCGGTGGAAGAAAAGGGTGCCACTTTTTCTCACCAAATATTCTACTTTGTGTCCGTATGAGAACATGTATGGAACGTAGTAAAGTCAGTCTTTTCATCCCATTCCTTCCATTAAAACCATACTTTAGTAAGGTTGCTGCATTGCTCTGTTTGGGTGAAAGCGTGTTAGGGTGAAATTAAGAGGGTCTCCAGATTTGGAGCTTAATTTTTCATTTAGTTTGCCGAAACAAAAGTTTGAACTTAACTAAGAAATGATTTGCTATACCAAACTTAGTCATATTTCAGTTTATTCCCTCGGGGGCCATGTTCAATTTTGAGGTTGGTAAAAAATATTTCAGCATTAGAAATCTAAATTCAGGTTGATCGGTTTGAAAGAGAACTGAGGAACTACGTGGTAAAAATGGAAGACAGCAAATCCAACAACAAAGAAGACGAGATTTTGACCAAGAATCAGTTTCAAGAATCAAGAATCAAGAATCAGTTTATTTATATAGCGCCAATTTACAACAGGTGTCGTCTCAAGGCACTTTACAAAAAATCAATTAAAATCAAGGATACATTCTAACAAATCAATTTGAAAAAGTTTCCAATCTAAGGAACCCCAGCAGATTGCATCGAGTCATTGACTTGCAGCATTCACTCC
>JAVLVB010000111.1:863247-902245 GCA_032876305.1 Orestias chungarensis | reverse complement strand
TCTTAAGTAGGGGTTTTATTACAGCTACCTTAAGAGCCTCTGGTACATAACCATTCACTAATGACAAATTAAGCATTTCCAAAATGGGGTTAATAATAATAGGAAATACTTCTTTAAACAATTTAGTCGGGATTGGATCCAACATACAAGTTGAAGGCTTAGATGAAGAAAGTATTTTTGAAAGCTCAGAAGGCTCAACAGAAGCAAACATTATGGCAGTAGGTCAGGCAATAAAGGTGTTTACATAGAATTAAAGAGTGGATGTTACGTTTGTACCTATTATTGACTCACCTAGCATGTTTAAACATTTGAAAGTTGTTAAGAATATTAGTCAAATAGAAATATGACTGTACAGCCTGCTATAGCAATTAAATATTGAGCTGGTCAAAACCTGTTAACCAAAATGTATTGATTAAAGGAAGCTTTTTATATATGCATACTAGATACTAGGCATGTGAATACCCTACAGTTTAACACAATGCAGGATATTGTATGTAAAGTTTAAGATTACTCTTATTCACAAGATATTATTACCATAAAGAGCAAAACATAAAATGATTTAGTAGTACATTATGTCACTATTTGCTTTAACCTGCCTCTGTGTGAAGCATAGATTGTGTTGTTTTGTCAGCCATTTAGCTAATCAGTGATTAAGACATGCATTTGACCTTACCTAGCCAACTACAGTAGCACCTGTTAAAACATGCTGCTTTGCTTATTGAACTCCCCATTCTTCGCACCAGTGATTTTTCTTCCTCGCCTTGTGGGTTTGTGTGCAGGAGTGAGCACTTTCCAGAAGCCATTAATGTCTTTAAATATGTAGAGCTGCTGACGCAAAGCTGTATTTATTAGTAAGGAGCCTTGGCTACAATGGATTTGGCCATGGGGCACATATATAGTATTATACAGTTAGTGTGTGAGTGTACAGAAGCTGCCTTCTGGAGTTTCTCTATTGTGTCGATCCTGTGTTAATTAAACACATGCAGTATTTCTGTCTAAGTGCCATTAAACAGTGAAAAGTATTTATTATTAAGGCCATCTCCACCATTCTTAGTCAATTTTAAACTAAAGTCTCATGTTTGTTTTCTAGCTGAGTCACATCATCAGGTACTAGGCTTAATGTGCAAGCTGAAAGAAGTTATGTCCATCTTCACTAAATACCAAGTCTATACAGAGGAAATAAAAAATATATATATAAACTGCGTTATCAATTATAGTATATATTGACATTTTATCTGTGTTAATTTGGATGCAGAACTTCTAGAAAGGGGACTGTGCCTTTAAGGCCAGGCCCTGTTGGTGTAGAGTTTGTTTTAGCTCGGCCAAAACCTTTAATCATGCTGATTGATGAGGTGCATTTCCCTGACTCAAACCTTCTCCAAATACCTCTTCCATTTGAGCTATACATCAGCCTTTGAGCCAATTCATCAGGCGTTTGATTGTTTTAAGATATACGTGGCCAGTAAAATATCCATTTCTCTGGAAGGCATGGCTCTTCTAGTTCTGCTTACATCTCTGTGATCATTGTAGAGACAATGTGGGGAAAAAAAAAACTTTTTAAAATTATTGACTGTAGTGACTAAAGAAGAAATGAGAAAAATGTTTTGTAAAAAAACGTAAACCTTAAACTTTAACATTTGCTTTGACGTATTGATTGCCAGGTTACCATCTTAATTCAATGATTGCCAAAAAATGAAATCTCTACGTAAATCACCATTTTATCCAGGATATGTTTTTACAGAATACTTGTATTAATTTTATTTTCTTATTTTTAACTCCACCAAAGTCTTGCAAATCATTTTCAATCTGAAGCTGTAGATTTAAAACAATAACAGCAGACCACAAAGTGATTGTGGGGTTCAGTGACCACAACCGCCCACGTAAGACTGAAATCCACATGTACTTGATAACCCCTCTAAAAAGGCTTATAATCGTCAGGTTTGATACTTCTGACACTAAATATACATTAATGCATGAAAACCTATAGGGAACGATTTTAGCTTTACCACAGAAGCTAACATCCTAGGTCTTTCGTATCTAGGGCTGAAAAAAGTTATTAAATAAAACATCTACAAATAAGTGCAACCATTAATACTAAGGGAAAATAAGGGGTCTGGGTTCACAGTTGTTTGCTCATTTACTATTATCAATACCACTCCAAGCATTTACATTTGAAGACAACGCATGGACTATGTGTAATTTTTGCATCACACAACGTCTGTTGTTAATGTGGTCAAGGTGGCATATATTTTTCTATAAGAACTGTTGATTAATAGTCAATACATGCCTGGAACTGCATTGGAAGTGCTTTGTCTGCTTCTAACAATCCTATTCATTCCCAGTTAAGCCTAAACTGCTTCACTGCAAAAACAATTATGAAAATAACTGTCCATAAATTCAGACAATAAGAAGTTTAAATAATGCTCATCTATTAAGACCGTGCGCTTATAAAGACCAAAGTTTTATTTGATTCCAATATTACTGTTTATATTTTGAGCCTGTTATGCTTATAACAGAAAGTCAGACTTGGGTCATAACTGATTCAAAACGAAGTGCTTACACCTGTACCACTTAGAGCATATCCTTGAACTAGCATGCAACTTGGGGGAGCTGGTGGTAGAGAAAATCTGAAAAAGAGTATATTCACCTCACAAAAGTGCACTAAAATGTCTGGCGTTGAATATGTGATACATTTCAGAAAACTCGTCTGACTGTGATTTCTCCATTTGTGTGATATTTGTAACAGTTTTCTGCTCTCACTGCCCTCTGAGTGCAATAAGCAGTAGAATCAAAATTTCCATTATTTAACTCATGCGTTGTTTTCAGCCTGCGCCTGCAATCTTTTCTAAATTATGAATGTGTGTGCTCGTTTGAGGAGCATTACCTCTGACACGGGCCTTATCCTCACTACTCACCTTTTGAAAATATTACCTATTTCTTTGCTTACTGTCATATATTTGCTTTCCTTTTCTCCACTCTGTAATTGTGTTTCCTGTTTTGTGCTTGCTCTGACCTGCTACTTGGATGTGTGGAGCTGTTACTTTCACGCTGATTAATTCCCTTCTTCCTGGAACAAATACCCTAATGATTTACTTCCATTGCCGGGTGCTCACAACTGTATACCCTCTTTACTTACTTGCAAAGTGCTGCCTGCAAGAAATAATACATTTAGAAATAATGAATTTCACAACTGCCTGAGGAGGCCAGAGATGGCACAGAGGCAGTAAAATGTATTTGCTAACTCATGTGAACCGTAATACCTAGTTTTTTTGTTTTTTAATTTTGAACAACTATTTCCTAACATATTTTGCCTAAGATGTGTTATTTTTTCCCCCAGGGCTCTTTGCGGAATGTACTAAATTGTGTGTGTTTGTGTTGAATGAATCACCCGTACACCTTTAGATCTCAGTGTTCCCTGCTGTATAACATTTCATCTGGAACTCTACAGCCAGTAGAGCTTTGATCAGTAGGCTAGCTGTTTAGAGATGTTCTGCTATTTGCAACACTTTCCTCATCGCTCTGTCCTGGCCTGAGCCAAACTGAAAAAAATCTTTAACACTTTCCTTTTTCTTTAATTATAATTTTTTTTTTTTACTTTATTCTGTTTTTTTTGTGTGTGTGTGTGTGTGTTTGCTTCTGTTTATGGGCATCAACAGACATAAAACAGGCAGGGTAACGTGAAAAATGTTACCTTATGTTCTTCCTATTATAAATTATAGTAATTTAAAATGTATTTTTTCGTGTTTTAAGTGTTGGAATAACCTTTATGAACTGAAAGCTAATACAGTTTGGTGGTTTCACACAATTTCAGCCCTGTACGTATAGTTGCTGCTAAATAATGACCAGAGACCAACTAATTAAGAATCTGATAGCTGCATCCTCAGCTGGGCCATCCACACATGCTCTACTCGTCCAAAGCTTCTCCCTGAATGCAGTATTTAATGCATGCCGAGCATTTAGCTTACAGCATAATTACCTATTCAGTGAGTGGGTAGGTAGGCTGGAGGAAGTTGTGCAACATTAATGGTGATTTGGCAACAGAATGATTGTGAGAGTTAGAGTAGCTACAGCTTTGCCAACTGGATTTCCCTGGCAACAGATGACTATCTGGACAGGTTCCACTGCACCAAGACTTTGTAGCCAAAACCTTTTAACATTGGAAGAGTCCATCATTATGGATATAGTTCTTGTATTTGTTTTGTCACAACTATTTTAGCCGCTGTAATTTTCCGGCATCACAATTAATCAAGTACTGTGTCTCTGCTTTTATTCTGCCATTTTTCTTTCAGAGAAACTTTAAAATGGCTGTTAAAACAACGATTATTTTCAGATGGAATACTGGAGTGCATTTAAAATGTATTTGAATTAATAATTAATACGGTTTTAACCGTAAGGTTGGTATCCTGCTATCATTGGGATTCAGTTTATGTTTTTGTAGTTGCATCAAAAATGCTGGCTTGCTACTTTTAAACCAGTGGGCTTCTGAGAGGCCAAGTGATTTCAAAGGCCTTTGACAGAGCTGATTATACGGTTAGGAGACCAGAGGGACATGTAGAAAGATAGGTTGAGATACAAAAAGAATACCTCCTCACCACCAACAACCCCTAAATCCAACTTTAGACACCTCGATGTAAACACAGATACCCATTTGCAGAACCCCTGGTGATGTTGTTATTTATTGATCAAAGCCTTTCCTTTGGCTCGCTGCTGAATGTAAGTTTAAGCCAAGGATTGTAAGCTTCTTTTCATGCCTGCATGTTTGTAATGAGGCTCGCACAGGAGACGTAAATCTGTGGTGTAGTTCCCCATTACTGCATACATAGATTAGAGGTGTGTAGGAGTCATGGCTCCATATTGTTTTCAAAGTTTCTGATTTTTATATAATTCTGTCCCTTCCGCTTCTCTGATGCACTTTCTGGTAAATGTGGTTTAAAGGTGTTCATTTTCTCAGGCTGTCAGTCTTTCCACGGTGCAGAGGAAACTCCACATACTATCTACTGGCACTGAATAAAACCGTCGCCAACAAGCTATAAAGAAGACAAAGAGACCAAGGGACAGAACGATGAAGAGAAAATGTGATTTAAGACACAATAGGGGTTGTCCGCCCGGCACGACAAAAGCCATCTGATTGGTTATCAGTGTGAGTCACAAATCTGCCAATGCCATATTTTTAGAGGTCAGACATCAGGCAACATGAGAGCGAGGAAGGAACAGCATGACGCTTTATGTAGCTGAGAACATGTCAGAATTCTGCCGTCATTCTGGTCAATATCTGGCTAATAATACATCCTGATATACTGTTTAACCCATGGTTTGCTTTCATTATACCTAACATTTCTCATAGAGTTTTATCGCTGTTATTTTAGGCCTTTTATTTGAGGAATGGATGTCCTGGCATCAGTTTTAATAAGGGGTTCTGTTGATTTCAACACTGTGTCAGCTTTAGGTGTCATCCTGCCGAGTAGAGCGTCCTTTATGTTGTATCATTCAAAGCGCACATTCCGGAGGTCAGTGTGATGGATGAGCATGCAGCAAGCACATCTGACTTTCACAAAGGCGACTGGACATAAATATTTGCTTTCTACAAAGCTTCAGAACTTTGCGTAACCTTATCCAAAAGGTTTCTTATGCAGAAACTCTTGCGGTCATTAAAAAGGCTTATTTTAGGTTGACTCTTATTTGACTTTAGAGATTACCGATCAGTACATGTTGGCTCATTTTTTGAGTCAGCATCATAAAAATGCTGTACAATAAACTTTATTAGGTAATTTTCATTGCTGTTTTATTGTTATCAGAAATGTTATCTGCTTGGAATACATCAACAATTACATTTTCTTAATCCAGGTTCTGTAAAAATTCATGAGGTTTAAAGCTTTTCTACAATTATAATCTCTATGTAAAATTGAGTTTACAATTTAACCCCACTGACGCAACTCAGTTAAGCTCAGTCCAGTACAAATATATACATGATGTCAAACTGTGACAATATTGAAACACTTTATTAGTTTGCGATTTGAATCCCGTTATGTAGAATTCAATTCAGTTTGAATGCAATCAAGTGAATTAAATTCAAACACATGGGTTTTATGGATATTATGAGTTCTATCAATTATTGAAGATATTTGCATCAGTGGTTCAGTAGGTGGCTTCTGTTTGTGGAGAGGCAATTGTTAAACAACAAAAAAAAACTGTCCAATTCTTGCTTAAATGGACAGAGAAAACAGTCAGTGAATACTTATAATCTAGGGATCATCACTCCAATCTAACCAGAAATCCCATTCCAGGTTATCCTTTTCTTATCATGATCTACAAATGTTTAACTGCAGATTCTGATGATTGAAGATTTAAACCAGCCACTTTAGGAGCTGGTCATGTACCAGTAGTACATTTTTATGGTTTAAGACATGATGTGTCTGTCATGATCTGTGTTTTTGGTTTTGTTCAGTTCATTATAATAGTCTTGTTTTATTATCATTATTATCATTATTATTATTATTGTTTTCTTTAGGTTATTTTCTAGTTTGGTTGAGTCTTTGTTTTTGTTTGTGTTATTTGTATGTGTTTGTTTTTTTTCCTTCGTTCTCTGCTCTCTCTTTCTCCCTGTGTGTGTGTGTGTTTATGTGTGTGTTACCTCATCTGTTTTCAATCATCATTCACATCTGTTCTCAATCTTCTAATCATCATCTCCACAACTCCACCTCCTGCTCCTCAGTATTTTAGCTTGGTTAATTCATTCACTCACCGCTGGACCGTCTGCTTCACTCCTCTGTCTCTCTGCGCCTTCTCCTGCCAGTTCCTCCACGTCTCCCAGTAAGCCTTCCCCTCTTGCTCGCTGATTCTCTGTCCTGGTTCTCTCTCTCCATCTTTATTCATCCCTGGTCCCGTCCTGGTATTTACTTTTGTTTTTGTTTTCCTTTAGTGTCCGGTTTCCTTTCCTTCCTCCCCCATCCTTTTCTCCCCTGTTCCCTGTCTCAGGTTATTTCCTTTATTGGTTCCTTGTTCTTTTGTCCTTAGTTTAATGAGTTATTTCCTCCGTAGTTTAGCTCCTTGTTGCCTCTGGTTCCCCTCGTTGTTGTTATTAGTTTGTTTGTTTATTTATATTGTTCACTTCTTTCACGCTCCATTGTTCCTGTGTTCAGCTTTAGTTAATTCGTTTGTTTACTTTATAGTTATTTGTTTCCGCATCAGCCCTGATCAGTTCCGTTTCACTTTCTCTGTTTATTTACATTCTGTTTTTACATGTTTATACTGTTCCGTTTCCGCTCACCTTTGTTCCAGTTTATGTTCATTATTCTTACCCACAATAAACTATTTATTCTCACATTCCACCTCTGCTCGAGTCATTGATCGCTTTACCTGACAGTGTCAGTATCATGTCAAAGAGCACAGCACTGAGTGTGGTGTTTGACTTGGTAAACCGCCACACAACTTCCATAGATGATTGCTAGAATTAGCAGCCCACACTTATTCGGGTACTTTGCCTGGAAGATTAGGAAGGTATCTACGTTATAATATTTTTGTAGGGAAGAGATGCTGTCCTTACATAGTCTAAACAACAACGTTTTTTTGAGGATACCAATTCTCAACTCTATATATCAAAATAAATCTTATAACAACATTTCAATTTTAAACTCTGATGCCATGTTCTTTGGCAAAAAGGCAATGCCCTCCATTTCTGTTTAGGTGGGTAATGTCTAGTGATTATGCTTTAAAATCTGTTAGATCACAAAATGAAGTAACTCGCAGATGGAAATCGTCTGACGAAACAGTTCTTAAAACTTATTTGTATGAACTATAGACTGAAAGTATTGCTAATCATTTGAGGCGTTGCACTGATCTCTACAGAGGGTCAACTGACATGATGTCAGGGAAAGATCACTCCACCCACACAGAAGTGTAACTCTGGAGAACTTACTTTTGAAAAAAAGAATATAAATTGGGTTGTAATGTCAGAGATGGTGAAATCCAAAACGTATCAGCCAAGATTAAGGTAAAGACGACAGAGAATAAATTTGTCCTGAGTCATAGGTCAAGTCCGTACTTGCTCAATATCAATGAGAAATTCACGTTAAAGCCCAAATATTTTTCATCACAAAGTCACGTTGTTTAGACGCTTTAGACACATTTTGTACTGCAAAAGCGACTGAGGTATTGTTTAACAGTTTAAAAATGAGCTTGTGAAACTCCGAACTACATTTTTATAGGGAATGAGTATGAATTTCCCCACGGCATGCCAGTTAACTAGCTGCCAAGTTAACCAAGAGCATATACCTTCAAACAAACATCCAACACAACTAGCTTAATGTATTCATCTTATTATAATTTTTTTCAGACTATAAAAGCTCTTGGTAATGGTTTTTTGATCCCAATGATTTCCAGATCAATGACTGCAAATATATATCCAGACAATGTTAACAAGGTTCTGGATACTGCAGATAAGGGGCGTTTCATTTTTAGGCTAACTGTGACCTCCATCGCTCTGTTGCTGACAAACCCACTGGATCGTTTGACAGGTGGCACCAAATATTTTTTGCATTATTTAGCACAAAAGCATTTCATCAAAAAATTTGTCAAAAGCAAACTCTTAATCCCTGAAGTAATTGCTTGCAGACAGCTGCTAAAAATAATTTACTCTTCGCTTTTCACCCATGCAACTTTGTTGAACTGCTATTCATAGCTGCAACTCTAATCAGACATTTGCATTAACTCGTCGATCCTATCTCCTTTTTTTTCTTCCACTTACTTTGCTCTCTTTGCCATTCCTGCCATCTCATTGCAGACATAGTCTATTTTCCAGAATCCATTTGCCATATTGCCTTCTCGCTTTGTTCTGAAACAAATCCCATAATCCTCTCAAAGGTCAGTCTTCTTTTTTCTCGCCTGTACAGCTCTCAGCACTTGCCATGTATTCATTTGTTTTTTCCCTAATGGAAACAATAGAACAATATGGAAGATAAAAGAGAACGAGGAGGTGGATGAATCGGTAGGAGATCCTGTTGTTTCTCTCCGTCTCCCTGATGCACCACTGTTCACTCTGGTTTTGGCTTCTTTTTGTTTTCAGTCATTTGGATTCGCTGAATTATTTATTGGCACAAGAATTGTTGTCAAAAGCCAACAATTCGGGCTTTCTACACCGTCAGTGGTTGGTTTAAACTAAATTAGTTACGGTGCATGATTATTATCATCGATGTTCCTAGTTTTGTAAATTCAGAAAATTAATTTTTAGTTTTAAGTTTGTGGCGAATTAATAGCAGGCTTGTGAAGAGACCAGAGGCTGATTTTCATTCCTCATGTTGCTGCATACGGTTTGCACTTGGAACACATGTTGGTACCAACCAAAGTCATCAGGCCCACATACCCTGGAGCCTGTTGTATGGGTAAACACAGAAACGGTGCCTAAATTACAGGGAGCGGGGGAGCAGCGGGCAGTTTGGTCGTTGAAAAACTAAATGGCTGATTTGCATGTTTAACATTCATCTACAGCATATTGCATCTTGCTAATGCTAATTAAACAAACCTTATCAGCCACTTAATCATTAATCAATATTAATATGCACGATTATTAATATTTCTGTTTTCCCTCCAGCTACAGCACTGCAGGGCCCCACTTACTTGTGTTTACATCGGCATCAATCTTCATTATACATCCTCTATTAATTAACTGTCTCCTCTTTCCACTCTCCATCTCTCTGCAGACTCTCATCTCTGTACCTTTCAATCACTGTATGTGGTTGTCACTCAAATTGAAACCGTCTCCCCTGATTACACTTCTGAATGCATAAATTTGGTAGTCCATTTGATGCCGCTTAATTAGAAAAGTATAAATTATGATTATGATATGAAGTATAAAGACATTCACGCCAAAATTAAGGGAAAAACTATAATTCAGATGATGAAGGATGAACAACAGCAGCAAGTTGACAGAAAGAAAATTAAGTACCTACAACTGCAATATGGTGTAGTTTTTGCTATATATGAAATTTTTCTAAAAATTCTTCTTTGTTTTACCTAAAAAGATTTCTTTAACATGTTTCATTAAAAACTGAAATGTACGAATTTAAAATATTAGAGTATGCATTTATAGGACTAAAATAACTATTTGTAAATGGCAACCTTTACCCTTGTGTTAAACATATTTTTATTAAACACATATTAAATAAAGAATCATTGTACTGATGGCAGCATCATGTACATCAAAACAAACATAACACCAGTCTCTACATTTTTTCTGCTTGTTTCTGTAGCACACAAATGTTTAGGTGATCGAACACATTTTATCTGGTCAAGTTAAGCTGAATTGAATTAAATCTTGCAAGGGATGCAAATAGTTATCATGGCAGTGCAATTGATTGTTGGATACACCACCACATTCTTTATTTTCATTTGGTCAAATACTGTGGTGAAGGTGGAACAGTTGGTAGCCTGGTTTCATAACAGCATGTAGGTTCTGGGTTCAACCCACCCTAGAGTCTTGCACATGTGCGTTTTGTGGGTTCCTCTGTCTGAATTGCAATTAATCACTGTGTGCATGCCCTGTGTTGAACTTGCAAACATTTCCAGAGTGCATTTGTTCATGATGTAGCTTCTCTTTTATTTCTACAGTATCTGTATTAAGACTTGAGAAAGAAAGGTGCTACAGTTTGAAAAATAATGAAATTATTTTAGATAACTTTCAATTTACAGGAAGAAAAGTAAACAGGTCGGTCCCTAACTCGCTAAGCCCCCATTAATCTTTGTTGTGTGTGGTTTTGAGGAGACGTGTATTTGTGTTTGTGGGGAGTAGTGGAGATCTATAAATGCTGGCCTTGCGGCTTCATAACACATCCCAGGGGAGTTGTGAACTGGTCACAGTGTTGACAAGTGTGTGTGTGTGTGTGTGTTTCATTTACCGCTCCACAGAGACCTTTCCACAACCATACATTTAGTGACATTCACACTTTAACTGCTGCTGACCAAACTGTTATTTCCTGGGATGAGCTGACCTCTGCTTTCAATCTCCTACCCCGTTTCACTAATTTGGACCCCAGCTTGCTTGGTCTCCGTTAATCATGAGAGCCTGAAAGAATGGATTTTTTTATTGCTTTGTCCAATTGTAACTTAAAAAAGACTGAAAACCTAAACAAGTTTGGGACGGCTGAGTTAAAATACATTTTCAGTTGCAAAACCAAATTAAATCATTTTGACTTGCAGTCTCCTTCAGTTAAAAAAGAAGCAGTTTACGCATGTCTATTCACATGTTCAGATTATTCTGTGAGCCTGTTCCACCCTGGGGTCTACAGTATCTTTTCTCACTGTACCTATACCTGTACAGCATTACATTATGTTATAATTCCTACCTTCATTAATTTACATTAGTAAATTGGACTAGTTATAATGCCTATTCTGTTATTACAGATGATGTTTCCTGCACATTTGTTAATACTTACACACGAAAACCGCAACAACAAAGTTGCGTGAAATACATTGTATGTTGGATGTTAGGGGTATATGATGTTGTAGGGGCAAAGTTGGTCGAATAAAGTGAACACAAGAAATCTGCTTTCTGGGTGCTTGCTGACTTGCGAGTTAAGCTGCACGTTTAAGCTAAAATAATTAACTGTGTAACATGCATGCAGCACAACATCCCACCACCATGAAACAAGCAACCATACAGAACCATGGCGGTTGCTGCAGAACTCAAATCCACTTTGTCACACGTTAGACAGAGACCCCTGTATCCTTGACACACGCTAGATGACCTCTCCATGACACTAAGAGGACCAGCTGACCCCAAGTCCTCTGTATCACCTTTCTATAAGCTGCACTATTTTTACCACAGGTCTTGACATAAATGAAAATAATAAACACATTCTGGTCTGGTAAAGTCTCAAATAACATTCTTATTTTTATTAGTTTCTTTCTCTCATTTATCACTGCATGTGGGTTTGTATGCATATGTATACAAATGCCTGTGCACAGTTCTGGGTAACAGAGCAACATCTGTTGTGCCTGAGGTGCCAGAAAGAGCCTCAGCCAGGGGACTTTAACACAGAAACATACACAGACATGTGCCCAGAAACACACACACACACACACACACACACACACACACACACACACACACACACACACACACACACACACACACACACACACACACACACACAAATATCGCTTATTCAGGTTACTGTCGACATTTCCAACTGTGTGGATGTTGTGTCCCTCACTTCATCAATTAAAGGACTCTGCTCTGCACTTGGGATTTGGCAAATGGTCCCAAAGTCCCAGATGAACAGCACACACTCAAATGGCTACATTGATGTATGAGCACATGTGAACATTTTTTTGTGCTTCTCACAGGATCAAGATTCAAAATTTTTAATTTTTAAACGGTGTTGATGATGATGACTCAACCAAAACCAAACATTTAAGGAAACTGCCGCTTTGTGTTTGACCATGTTTCTCTCAGACAGATGTTTGGCATGAGGATCGTGTCATTCTGCAACTCTAAATTGTTGAAATAAGTAAATGTGTGGGTTTGTCTCTGTACATGGAGCTCTGTGATTCATACAGTTAAAGACATTACAAGTGACACATGGTATTAATCACAGTAATCCAATTCGCGTTGTCAGTAGCTGCCGCCGCGCTTTAGTGAGCAATTCACATAGAGACGGTCTCTCAAGAGAAGGGTGCTGCGGAGAGATAACCGACCCACAAACTGTTCCTCTAAAACTCACACATTCCTGTCAATTTCACATGAAGGGATGAGAAGTGTGTTTTATTTAATAATAATAAAAAGACATTCAAATATATAGGGCATACTTTGAAGAAATGAGTTGTACACAAAGTTCCAAATAGCCAAATTTCCTTTATTTCAAAGGAAATAATTCAAAATATCCCTGCATTACGAATATTTGTTATTGTCTACCTCCTACTGTTGTTTGGTTGCCTCCTCAAAAATGGACAACAGCCTGTAGCTATAAGCCATTTTGTTGCAGTTCTAAAGAGGGAGGTTATGTTCTGCATTGTCAGCTGTAGATCGGGTTCATTCCCAGGGTGTTGCACTCTGCTGAAGTTTGTTTTATTTGTTTGTTTCTTGGTTTGTTGTTGTATCATTCCTGTAAGCAGATGATAAAATCCTACTACCTTCATCAAGTAGTGAGGTCTAGCTGGTACTGAGGCACTTTGAGGATTCCGATGCAACCCAGATTTTAGAGATTCAAGTCAGGACATCAGGCCTTAGTAAGGAAAGCGCAAAGAGAAATGGAAAAAGTTGCTGGATTAGTGTATTCTACTCAACAGAATGGGTTTCCAAAACTGTTACTTCCATCAGTCTATGTACCAGCCTTTGCTCATCTGCATAATACATAAAATTAGGCCAGTTAGGGTAGACCACCTTCCAAATTATGTTTTAGATTAGTGCTGTGCAGCAGAGACCTTGTGGCAGATGAATGAATTACTGGAAGGATTTTAATGTTTGAGTGATATAGGAACATCTGGATGGATGGATGGATGGATGGGTAGACGGGTGGATGCATGGACGGACGGATGGACGGATGGATGGATAGACGGATGGACGGATGGACGGACGGATGGATGGATTTTGGATTCTTAATTTAGGTCTTAGTCACACTGATGTAAGTGAGTCTGGACTAAATGAGAGTGAAGGAGTCAGTGCTGATATGTAGCTCGAGTGAATGCAAAATAAATTCTCAGAATAGAGCTAATTAAATTAGTTCATGTCATTTTAAATCATTAATAAATAATTATGCCATGGCCTCGGCATAATCTGCATTCTGCTTGTGTTAACAACCTCAGTACTCAGAGCAAATGTGCTTCAACTGTGATATTACTTGACAGTGGTCAAATACGAGTGGAAGATAAAATAAAATCAGTGCTGATCTCTTATTAGAAGCTCTCATGAATTATGCATGTTTATGTTATTCAGCTAAGAAGGCCATGCCCAAGCAGCTCCAAAAGCCTTTGTGTTTCTGGAAACAACAGTGTGATTTGACCAATAGTCTGCCGCGGCAGAGTGGAAGTCGCTTTGGCATTGAAAACCTATGCTGGGAGAGCTGCAGTCATGTTCAAGTGATTGTGATTGGCCTGGCTTGAAGCAAATTGATTTAGTGGTTTGAGCCTGGATATGAAGTGCTTCTGTGATATCACTGCTTTGGAGAGCTGCGGAATGAATGAACAACAGGTTTGACTAGAGGGAGGGAATCAGTGGTAATTTACCTTATGGGTTACTCTGTGGCCTGATGTGATCTCAGTAAGTCTCAATTTAATTTAGCTCATTTATAAAGCCTCAATTCATAACACGTCATCTCAAGGAACTTCCCCAGAAAAAGTCAATTCAATCCAATCAGGCATACATTCAAACTGATTATAGTTACCAAACAATACATTCAGGTTCAGTTTAATTTACAAATTGACTGAAAGTTTTTTGTTCTTTTATTTAAGAAAACCAAACAGATCAAAAGGATTCAGTGACTTGCAGAGTCATCGGTGCTAAATTCTATGTCACACAACAATGCTCAAAGTGTTTTACTGTAGGAAGAAAAAAGGAAAGAAAATTCTAGAACCACTGGCATATTTGTCTCTGTTAACATTAAACTCTTTAACTTTAACTGGACTGAACTGTTTTAAACTGTGGCTTGTCATTTAAGAAAATGTGTTAAGTAAAACTGTATGAACAATTAAAACAATAAAAGCTCATTCAAAAGGACAATTGCTTTGGCAACCATGTTTAAATTTCACATTTGTTAATTATTCTCACGATTTTTGAAGTTACTATTCTAGCCTCACACTCAGAGTCTAATCTACCATAACAAGATCTATTTAAACGTATACATTCTATTTTATTATTTACTTTTTTATACTGTGCATTTTTGTGTTCTGTCTTAGTCGTGTGCGAAGGCTTTCCTGGGTTCCAGTCAGAGCAGGTTTTGACAGATATTGACAGATATTGACTGCAAACCAAGAGGTCAGCTGTTATGATAGTAATGCAAGAGGAGCAGCGGAATCATTGTGCATTATCTGCCATAGCATGATCATACTGTGTAAAAATCAATACTCCTTGAACCATCAGATGGCTTGGCACAGAGTTCAATCCACTGGGTTCAATCTGTGGCAAAGTGCCATCAATTTGTCACTGCTGATGCTCTATTCATTATGCTGCACCAAGTGCTACACAGCCATTTCAGACATATCGATGGTGTGCTTTAATGAGGCAGAATGAAATGCTTACAATCTATTTAAGCAATGTTTCAAATGACCCTGTAGCATTTCTCTCGTTGCATTTCTGTGACCATTCTACTTGAAAGCATATTCATTTTTTAACCTTAATAAAAACACAGTGAATGGAGCAGAGAAGTGTGAACATGCAAAGCACACTTATGGAAGAGCGTTATAATATCAATAAGAGTCTGTCTCAGTAACTGGGGAAGAAAACATGACCATCATCAGTATGTTAAAAAAATAAGAAGAGCATGAAAATGGAAATAGAGTGCAGGTTTTCTGTAAGGTCATAAGGTAAGAGAGCAACATTGAATTTACATAAATAACTTTAAGACAGTTATTTTTGCACAGGAACAAATTGTGATTGTAAAGTTTTGCATGGTTTGCATTAACATACATTTTATTTGATAATTTTCCTGGAAGAAGTATGTTTTTGTTTTCATTCTCTGATTTTGTTAAATAATCTAAGCATTGTAATGTATAATGTGCAATTTGTTTCCAAACGCATAACAAAAACCTTAAAAAACATGAAACAGACCAAAAAAACCTTTGTTGTATGAGCAGGTGTTTTTTGTTTTTTTAGAGCTGGTCATTTAAACATTTACATTTTTTCTCAGTCTAGATTCTTTATCTCACATGCATTTGATAATCAACAAAATTGCGGCATTCTGGTAACCAGCAATATCTGAACATCTGCGGAATGATAAACTTAAGCAATGAATAACGGCTATACAGTATTGCTTTCATTTTTAATTATAACCTAAGGAACTGCTATATATAAATCTCCATATTCCAAATATTTTATGGATATTTGACTGTATGGTAAAAGTAATTAGAAACCAAATTGTAGTAAAAAGAAGTAGAGGGGATAGAAAAAAAAGTAAAAGCCAATGAAGATAAAAACAGACAAAAAAAATATAATATCAGGCACCAGGATATGCAAACTGCTTCTCACTGCCTGGTAGTGTGGTACCATAATCCAAGCTACCTGTACAGTAGATGCATGAAATTTCTGAATACTGAATTTTTCAAGCTCGACTATTAGCTTCATTATAATGAAGTGGAAGACCTGGTAGTGTAATGGGATGGATACAATGGATGGTTTAAACTGAGCAGAACGACATGGGCTGGTACTGTTCAGGGTGCTATTTTAATGTCTAGTGTAATCATGAGAGCATTTCCACTCCCAGCTGGCAACCAAAATAGACAAAATAGCATATGCAACAATAATGATCTGTGTAATCCTCAGTGGAAATGAGCAAAAGTCAAAAGTGGAAGAATTCAAACCCCGATGAGGATATCTGCTTATACAGCTTGACTTTATTAATAAACCTTCTGATGTAATTGCCGTACACATAACTGTGTCTTCAACAATAACATTTAATCCCATTCAGCTCAGGGGGCCCTACTTGTGCCAAGTACCAATGTTTTGAATCACTGTTTATGAGATTACAGTAAGGCTTTTCTGAAAATCACCTGTTAATAGTATTTCCATCATGTAGTTTTCTTTATTTTTGTACTTTTGTTATAGTAGTTGTTTCACTACATAAGGTAAACTGAAACAATATTTTGTTTATATTTAGTTAAATGTAAAGAAAATTTAAAATGAGACACCAAAATGCCTTAAAATAATAATAATTAAAACACCGACTAGACTGACCATTAGGCTTTCTAGGAAAGATGAAAAGAAAATGCTCTAAATTTTCTAATTTCCTTAAATGACATAAAACGAAATGGAGTTTCACCATTTGTTTTTCATAGCAGCTTAAATGATCACGAGCATGTTATGAAACGTAAAGACTCAGATCTTAAGATACATCAAGCTGGTTAAGCAGCAGTCAGATCATTCCTGTAGGCTGATCACATTGTTTGTTTATTTTTCTGAAGCTGGGACAAATGACAGAGTTAGACTAATTCAATTCTATTTTCTGTTGACCCTACTGCTTAGTGAGTAATGCGAGTGAGATTGTAGCAGCAGGACTGAGCCAACTATCACTCTGTCTGAGCAAATGCTCACTGATTTGTAGAAGCTGTAAATAGAGTCATATGAAAAACATACTAAGGTATCTTTCAAAGATACTTTTTAAATATATGCTTTTCCAGACACAATAAGTACAATAAAAATAATATAATGTGTACTGTTCTCGGCATTTTACATTGAAAATATTGTAATAACTAAATACAAGAAAAGTTCTGGTAATTTGCCAAAATGCAGTTACTTTTGGAATCAAACTTACTTAAAATATTTTAAATTATCACTGTCCTTGTAAATAAAATGTATGTCTTGAGTCAATTTTCAAGTAAAGGCCTTTGTGACACTGTAAATAATGCAAACAAAACTTTAGCCATGTGGACATTTAAACTGTGGGTCTAAAGCTGTTGATTCTGTAGTCAAAAAGAGAAAACTAGCATTTGATGAGCATGCCTTTACTAAATATAACAAATGTTCTAATTTATGAAAGTTCATGTTTATTGAAAGCTATTTTTAAACATATTTACAGAGAATCTAACTAACCATAACGTGATGTTTTCTCACTGTATTGTCTAAATGCATAAAATCAAGCCCGTTTATGATTGATCAGTATTTCACAAAGTATAAACGTGTATAAATTATTCATCATGTACATCTTGCACCTTGACACCTTGACCTGATTATAAGCAGAAGTTCAATAATTTAAGGCAGGCTTTGTTCTCATTCCTTAGATAAGTAGACCCAACTCTTGCAGCCGCAATATTTCTCCAAGTCAAAACGTATTTCAGAGAAGGTGGGAGTTTGAATACAGAATAGCAACTGAAAAGGATCTTGTTCTTTTAATTATCCCCAAGATAACTGCCCATATCATTTATATCAACTACCACCCTGGTAAGTGACATATTGGTTGCAATTAAAGCAGAGACAAAAACAGTTAGAATGTTTCAAACAGCATATGTTGTCCCTTTGTATGTTATATTTGGAAAGCAAGATGGAGCGGCATGCACCTCTGAGATTGCATTAGTCATAATATGAAACAGCATCACAGCTCAACTCAGTGACGATGACTCAGACAAAATTGACAGTTGGTTTCACATTCACTTCCTCTTTGTAACCTTTGATTTTTACAGGAAGATCAAAGGTAAGTGCTGGGGGTGGGAAAAATGAGAAAACTGTGATAAGCAAATGCAACTTTCCCATACCTTCTATGGACAAACTTTGTTTTTGTTGCAGTTTACGTGCTCTCTGGGTGTTTTGCCGTCTGTCTTTGATGCATGAGACAGGTTGTTTGATAGAGACATGACAGCTTCACACACTTTTGTGTATGTATGTGTGTGTGTGTGTGTGTGTGCTTATTGACAGCTCCAGATTGCTGTGAAATGCTCAGAGAGAGCAGTCTATTCCCTTTTCAGTCTGAGGCACAGGCAACATCCATCACTACTGTCAGAGAGGGGTGGAAGAAGAAGGGAGAGGGGAGGGATGGAGTAGTGACAGGTGAAGGAATGATCTTAATTCTGAGGGGATTTTTATGTTTAAGGGTTGAATACACATCAAGTTCCATTAGAAAGAGAAATGGAGTGGTGGAAACATTTGAAGGCGATACGGATCTGGTTTCCTTTCCTTCTTTGAATATGATGTTTCCTTTTCTCTTTTTTATTTTGGCCTCTGTACCTTCATATACCACAGTAAACAAAAACACATGCAAACATAAAAAGGCTTTTCATCTACCTTACAGGTGGGTAGGCCAAGCTAGGACAGACACACTGAAAACGTTTAAGTCTTTCCTTTTTACAGCTCTCCTTTTCCAATTCTGTCTTGGATCATATTCACTCTCTTTACTAGTTGTTCTCATTTTTCTTCCATTTATTTTTTAATCTGATTAGAGTCATATAGGGAAACTCATATTCACACTCTCAGTATACACAGACAACCACGATTAAGAAGATTAATTACATGATAATCACAACCTATTCCTGTAGCTCAAACAACAAACAAGCCCTAATATTGCAGAATCCATCTTAGCACTGTCACAGAAACTAACATCCCTGGTCTTTCTAATTTACCCTCTTGGAGTTTTAGCCAGTCAGTAACATGGATGGAGAATTGTGGCTGCTTTACAAATACCAGCTAACAGTGTGTCAGGTAGCTTTACATATTTTAACTTCCCAGGCTGCATTTTCTTTTAAGAGCTCCTTGAAGACATCCATGAATAGGTCAATTTTCCACAAATAGTTTAGTTATTTGTCACCAAAAATGTTCACACTATAGTAATGTCCAAATTCCGTTTGGCTTTTTGCACAGCATGTGAGACTTTTTGTTTAGACTTTAAAATAACAACTACGTGAGCCATTAATGGCATTTCAGTGGTTTTTAAATTTGATGGCATGCACCTGGGTGAATTCACTTGCTCTGCCATAATTACGCAGGGAATATGTTTTCCGCCCAAATGGTGCCATAATAGTGCCACAATGCATAAATTAAATTCATAAAAAAACAAAACAACAATTTTAAAACATGGCATGGAAATACCATGCTGTATTGACATTTAACAAATATAAAAATTAAACTACATTGAAGGCTTGTCCCTAAGTAAGTAAATAAATAAATAAATGCTTGGATTCATTTTTGTCAACCTTGTTGTCTTTGATTGTTTTGTTTTGTTTTATATTATATTATATTATCATCTAAACCAAAAGCCTGAAGTAATGCAACGTAAATCTTTAAAGACGTTTTTCACGCTGGTCAAATCTTGATCTTTTCATGCTTCTGATTTGTAAAGGTGTTTAAATATAAACCATGAATGTTGGTTTTGTCATACGTATTGCTCATCTGACAGGGGGATGAAACTGTTGCTGGCTGTATTTGTGCTTACGTTTTTACTTAACATGGTACACAATTTAAGCTAAGGAATTATTCCATCTTCCATATTATTTATAACTTTTTAACATTCTGGGAACCATGCATGAAACAAATTGTTGCTCTCTAAAAAAGCTTACTTTAAGAACCTTTAGTTGACTGATGTCAACCAGCTTATTTACCTTTCCTCTGCGGTTAGAGGAGCAGAGAGTGAGGTATGAGATTACACTGTAATTCTGCTCTTGATTTAAAAAGATTGCTCAATCACAATTGAAGACCTTCTGCTTGGGGTAAATCAAGCTAAACACAGCCACGCTTGGATGATGCTTCTTAGCTTGACCTGCGCAGTTCTTTTGGACGTTTTATGTTTTCAGTCCTAATAGACTTTTAAGTTACCTAAAGCTAAGGAATCTTTAAGGAGAAGTCTTAAGTATGATGCACGCTCATACAGAAACATAACATAAATTATATGGAAATCACTCTTATTCTAAACAGCTTATAGTTTTTCCTCTCACAGACATCTTTGTAGTTTGAAGTTGTACAATGAATTTGTTTAATCAATTTTTATCCATAAAATCAGTGGCTTTGTTCTTTGGATGTTACTTATCATATTTTACATTTTATTTGTAAGTCTGATCCAATAACACCCTAAAGTACAAATAGAATAAAAAATCAATGGCACGTATATTATTGTATAAGAAGACTCAGCTGCCCTGAAGTGCAGCAAAATAACACCTTACATTTCATGATGCTAAATACTCTCAAATTGCTTTCTGGATGCTTGAGCTCTTATCTGTGTCTGTTGACTAAAACAGATTTGGATTTTTTTTGAATAAGTATGACACCTAAAGCTACAGTCCAACATGTGCTTTTCTTTATGTTTACAGTTTGTCTTCATTATGTAGCGGTTGCTAAATGTAATTCCACTCAGATAGTTAGATGTGTTTGTTTCTCCATGGTAGCACATCTAACAGAAATGTTTAGTGTCATTACCTTAGCATGTTTGATTATTGTAAAATTCCTTAAATGTTATCATATCTGCTGTCTGTTGAGCTCCCTCGCCTTCAGTCTGGTAACAACAGTTAGCAGCCTATATTAATATGACTAACAAGAAGCTGCTGCAGTCTCAGTTTTACTGTTGGGTGTCATTATAAAAGGTGAAGGTTTTGGTGATGGTTAGGGACCGTCTACCATTTGTTAAATCAACAAAACATAGCTTCAGACATTTTCGTTTGAAATGTCTTGACTGTATCAGGATAAACCCCGTTTATAATTATATATCCCAAGGTAAGAGTAATGACTGTTTCACTGATATCTACTAGCCATTCCTGTGTGTGTGTGTACTTGTTTGGTGCCAAATACTGGGAAAATTTTTTGAACAAATATTATCCTTGTGGGGAGTGACCTAGGTGTGACCTATCCTACCAGCTTTTGATTCCCAAGGGTACAAATGCCGTTTTTTGGTTTACCGGTTCAGGGTGAATATGGTGGGGGTTAGAATTAGGGTTAGACATGTACTTTTAATGGTTAGGTTTAGGGTTAGGGCCATGGTTAGGCTATAGACGTTCATGACAAATTAATGGAAGTCAATGGAAAGTCCCTGCAGAGACAGTGAAACATAGTGTTTGTGTGTCCCTGTGTGTATACATCAAGATGACACCTTTCAATAATTTTCATATGTAGCACCAAGATACTCTAAAGAAGTAGATTCTGTCCTCAGCAGGGAAAAATCATGCAGTCACCTCTAAGAGAGATTTGTACCCATGGAAATGTGGCCACATATCCTTTTAATCCTTTCTTTAAAATATGTAGTCCATCCTTAAGCCTTTGATGAACTATTCTCTGCACCCCAAGAACCAATTAAACCATAGATGAGCTTCTTTTAAACTAGCTGAGAAAAGATAACCCTTACACTGGCTAACAAGATAAATCTCCTATGGCCCACTTCCTATCTTTGCAGATGCATAATTTTGTGAGTTGTGAATATTCTCAATACTCAAGTGAGAAATTCCCTTATCGTATTTCTACTTTCTGTATATCTCCCAGGTTTACCCTTGTACTCACAGGGCATTACATTACACAGTGTAATTGCGTGTGCTAATTATTTAGCCATTATGGTTTCACAGTGTATTACTGCTCAATAGTAATGTGCCTGTTTTGCTAGGGCTTTGCTGAACTGTGATAAAACATTGTCATCCAACAGTCTCCAAGACCCTTTTGCCTTAAGTTATTTTTCAATATGCAACATATTTTCCTTACAGTAAGTGTAGCTTTTATTAAAAGGTTGAAATGCTTAAATCTCAAAAGCTGTAGAGAAGCAAAGAAGACCCTCTGCTTTGAGATTGAATTCAGTTAGGCAAGTTTATTTGTATCTGACAGTGATGGGAAAATAACATAAAAGGATCCACAAACAAGATGAAAGAATAAAACTATCACAATCAATCAATACAGTCACATTCCATTCCATTAGAGATTTATATAAAACTAAGCACATTTGGGAGCTTAGTGGGAGCTTTATTACCAGAAAATTGGCAAAAGGTTGCCATAAATACTTGAAACAAAAAATGCTTGTACCTATCTATTTTATTAGTTCACAAAATTAATAAATCTTAATATAAATTATTACTTACAGTGGAAACAATTTTAGAAAAAGTTTCACATGCCCTGCCCCCTCCTCACCCTTCCTCACTGCTTGCTGCTGCACTCACCTGCGGACGCACTGGGCCCTGGGGTGCAGTGCTGAGGGTGGGGGGGCTTGTATCGATCCACCCCGGATGGCTGTCTGGGGTCACCTGTCCCTCTGTGGTGTCGGGCGGACCCTCTGCTGGACGCTGTAGGCGCTCGGGCGTTTGGGCCCTGGGTCCCGGCCCTGGCCCGTGCCTGGGCGGCCGGGGCCTGACGGGACGGGTAGGGTGCTACTCCTGGTACCTTGGGGGCTCTACTCCGCGTCCGCGCGGGGCTCTGCGTTCCTCTGGGTGGGTCCGTGTTGTCCCTGCGGTGGGCGGTCTGATCTCTGTGCTCTTGCACGGCCCCGGTGTCCTGGACCTTGTGCTTCCCCTGCTCGCCCTGGGCACTGGGAGTGGGGTGGCAGTGCCCCTCTGTACCCATGGATGAGCATAATTCATGTTATACCTGCATCACAATTTCTGCATGCTCACGCGCAATCACACACTATAGAGATCGCAACACTTAAACTGTGCTGATCTGTTTATTAATAGCACCAAGTTTGCCCCATACATTGGTGTATTTGCTCTGCTTTCTGCTAATTATATCTCCACAGGTATGATTTATTTCCATTTCGCAGTTTCCCAAGGATGCTTCAGGAGCGATCTAATAGCACCTAGTTTTTTGGATCCTTTGGTTAGTTGTTTGTTTTTGGTTATTGTTTGTTTGTTTACTTGTTTCTATTCGAATATTAATCTGAGTATATGTTCCCTTTCACTCTGTGCACCCCCCCACCCCTCAGTCATGTTTAGCTTTAGAATGTATATAACACCTCAGAAATCAATAAAGGATTAAGGTATGGGAAGCAAGGGAGGCTCTATATTTTTAAAGCCTCACAAGAAAATCTGTTAAGCACAACTATGGCAGCCTGAAACTCATTCTAAAAGCCATGATGCATCTCTGACACTGAGGAATATCTGCTTTTAAACAGTTTTTCTGTTAACAAGTTGTGATATGCTTCATGGAAACAAAATCTGGGAATAGTTGAATTTCAAATAAATTATTTTGAGTTTTGTTCTATTAAAAAAACACATGAATCTAAAAAAAACAAAAAAAACAACTGACTTATTTGCTGTGATTTACTGTGAAGAACAGTGGCCTGTGTTAATCTAAAGATTGTAAATCTGATTCCAGCTCTTCCTATTGTGTGTGGAAGGGTTTTTGATTAAGACACAAAAAGCCCCTGTTACTGGGTGATTGTTACGTAAGTTTATAAAGATTTAAAATATATTTTTTCCCTTAAACAATATCACAGAAAATATTGAATGAAAAACAAAACAGAAAAATTTCTAAGGAAAAATGTAATGAAATCCAAATTTCTTGCTGCTTCCAGTTGATACAATTTAACATAACACTTTTTTTTTTACTTTAGTAATGGAGTTTTTTCTTTTTGACGAAGTAAAGGTTCTGCAGGTGAATGCGGTTTTTTTTTTTCACCTTATTGAACAATAGCACCAGTTTGTGACAGTTCCCTTTAAAAATGAGACTATCAAAGAATTGTTTTCATGGAGTAACAACAACCAATAATGAGGGCCTGTCCCTTTTGCCAACTGCAGCTTTTAAAGAAATTCAAGACAGAATACAGTATTTCATTTAATAGGCTTGACTTGAGGAGCAGGTAAACCAGTAATTCATATTTTAGTGCATCCCACTGCATAGAAACAGAAATAAATGAGGAAAGGATCAAACAAATATTTTTTGAAAAGTTCCTGATGGAGACATAATGTTTAAGTTAGCGGTGAATCAGGTGAATACTTCACCACCGGAATACCTCCCCGATTTGACTGTAATGAATCAAGAATCAAGAATCAGTTTATTTATATAGTGCCAATTTACAACAGATGTCATCTCAAGACACTTTTCAAGAAAATCAATTAAAATCAACGATACATCAGAAACAAATAATTTAAAAAAAAGTTTCCAATCCAAGGAACCGCAGCAGATTGCATCGAGTCATTGACTTGCAGCATTCACTGCACATTCACAATGGAATCAGCAGGCAGAAACAATGGCTTGTGTTGTCATTGACTTTACAGCAATCCCTTAAGTACAGAGCATGCATGTAACGACAGTGGGGAGTAAAAACTCCTCTTTAACAGGAAGAAACCTCCAGCAGAACCTGGTTTAGTACAAGCAGCCGTCTGCCCAGACCGGCTGGGGGTTTGAAGAGACGGAAAACAAAAATAGATGCAGAGGACACAAAAAAAAAAAAAGTTTATAGCAGCAGTTGTAGAGCGTCGCTGGAAACATCTCCGCCCATGTTCTCCTCCAAGAAGCTGTCTCAGCTAACAGAACGCCAGACCAGGTGTGGCTACTATGGAGAGAAGAACACTTAGAGAAAGCAAAAGTTTAACAAGGTAGAAATAACGGTAACTAAAGCGGATTGGACAAAGGAAGAAGGTAGCGGACTGAGAAGTGGTCAAATTGTCCTCCAGCAGTCTAAGCCTATAAGCCCATAACTGCAGAAATAACTTACCATATCATGGTGTATTTTTATCTCTATTACAATTGGAAGAACATGGATTGTGGATTTCCCTGTTAGTCTTGTGTTATCACAAAACACATATATCCCAGTAGAGACTTACGTTCTCGTGTACTTCAGGACACCAAACTTCCATACGGACTACATATTGTGTAAAAAATCTAGCATTACTGATGATTGGCAGTGTACAGAGGTGTTTTTTTGTTGGTATTTTTTCTGAAAGGGCGTAATCTAACAGCTTAATCATTCTCCATGTTCATGCCAGACCACAACTTTCCAGACTGGACTGAGCAATGACCTCTTTGTCTTTGAGCCTCTTAGCTCAGCTGTATCTATCAGCCTCTGCCCACACATCGCCCTTCCTGCTTCTGTCTGTCTAATATATTTTATTTATTTATTTATTTTTGCTGCCCCAGGTTCACGTCACACCATAACAGGATTCTTCCAAGTCAAAGGTTAGATAAAGAGCAGCAGGAGGGACTGAAATGAACTTGGAAAGAATCCCCTTTTTCATCTCTCTCACTGTTTCTCTGTCCCTACAAGGGCTTGCAGACTGTGATGGAGCATTGCGTCTGCGCTACAGGTCTCTCCCCTCAGCCAGCCACTGCTTTTATCCTGTTTCCTCTTTCATACGCTCTGTGATAGACTATTTTGGGGTGCATTCATGCTCTGAAATTGTTTCTATGAGCTATTTCATGCATTTTGTATAAAAGGAGAGCCTCCCGCTTGTTGGTCTTCAGGGCCTGGGATATGTGAGTGTGTTGGTCAGCAAGTCCACAGAGATGGATAGTGATGATATATGATGAGACACACACCCCAGAGGTCATTCTTGGAGCATGGTGCATTACAATGATTGAAGCTGATAATGCACCAACAGACTCTATGCTATGTCCCTTTTAACCCAATCACAACTTTGCTGATGGCGTACCCCGCCATCTGTGCTTCTTTGATTGGATGGAGGAATGATTAATGCTCACTTGAACCCATTCCAGTGACGTATTGTATCCTGCTGTAGTTTTAAAGACAAGGCTCGATGGCTATTTCTCAAATGGGTACACAGGATACACGTTTCAATCAGGAACTCTTTGATGCAAATCTAAAATATAATTATAGCTTTTTACAGCTTGGGGGCATGACATTTTATCTCTTGCTGATGTGCGTTCCAACCTTCCAACATGCATTCATATATAGTACATATAGGAGGTTTTTTTAGTGCAGTTAGTGAAAGAAGGATCACATAAAGCTGTTCAACCTGTAAAATCTCATTTACACTGTAAATCAACCACTGAAGTCAAACAAAGGGTTGGAGGTCTGTAGCTATAGACTGCCTTATCATTCTCTTTAGCTTAAACTTTGTTACAATCTTTCTCGCACTTAACTGAGTAAGTGTTAATGGAGTAGTGAAATTCCAATAAATTCTTTCAGATCCTTCCAGGTAGACACTTGTCCTTCTTGCAGTGAGTGTTGAGTGTTGGATTTTATACACTTGTGACCATAAAACTGATTGGAACTGCTTAATTAAAACACTCGGAATGATAAGTGGAGACTAGAAAATATATTTAATATGTGTCAAACCTTATTTTGAACAAGTAAGTATTCTATGGTTTGGCAAGCCTAACTAGTAATAATGCCATGGCCATTCAATTGGTCAGACTTTATAGACCAAATTAGACCATCTTTTTGTATCCTCTGTGTTTATTATTAAGTAGTTTAACTATTTTCTATTACTAAAAATAAATACCGGCAAGCTGCATAATCTTTTTATGTATTGTTTAGTTTTGTATCGAAGTAGGGGGAATCCATGATTTGAAAAAAAAAGAACCTGAACATGCTGACATTTATTCAATTTGTGGATCGTCAGTTTACAAGACAACAAGAACAGTGCTGCAATATTCAAGAGACCCTCTCAAAAAACATGTCTAACAGACTTTCCTCTCTTTTGTATGACTCATCTGTCAAGCTATTGACTTAAAAAAGTTCAATAAAACATTAGTCAAAACCTGCATGAATGTATTAGCTGGGCTAAAATGATTAATAATACTCGCTATATTCCTTATTTAGCCTTATCTTTTCACAATTAATCACTTTAAATGACAACATAAAATCACAATACCTTAATAAAATAAATATTTTTTCATGACATAAACTTGGTTCAAATCATCAAGAAAAACAAAGAATTATTGTTCATAACCCATAGATACTTAAGTGGGTGTAAAATTGCCATTGAAGTTGTTCTCGTCCTATATCTCAAGGTAAAATTGTCATTATTTAAAAAGACATGATATTATGCCATTTAAAAATTGACACTACCTCTTTTACAAAATGACCACTTATATCCATAAGTGGGTCAAAATGACACATATTCCGTTCATATAGGTTTTAATATAGCATTTGATTATAATCAACTGTGACTAAAGCAAAGTATAATTTATGGGTCACGCATGACATCTCTAAAGGATATCTTAAATAGCAACGTGTGATACAAACTTAATTATTATCGTCAGTTGTTTTACCTCAAAGTAAACAAATGTTTTGGGATAGCTAGCCAAGAAACCTAGTTAAGTTAGTATCTAAAAAAAGGGTTTGATTTAGAGTTTACTCAGCACATGCTTGGTGGAAAATTAAAATGTGTTAAATATTCCCAAAACTCTATGTCAAACGCAAAAACATAACGCATGTGTAAGTAACATTGTAAATCCCAGGATGGGTAAGGCTGTTAAGCATCCTGCTTAGTTTTCATATGCTGCTTTTCCATTGCTAAACAGACCATTAGGTACCTTACAAGGACAGATATAGTTTGTACTTCATTACTCTTAGCTTCTGCACTACAAGACAAGTTACAAGGGCGTATGACAAACTAGCCTACTGATGACCTCCGCAGGCTTCATTGTTCACTCAATCGGTGCCTTACAGGTCGCAGCAGTCTGCCAAGTTTCTCAGCAGGAAGTAGATATAAATATAGTGCCTGAAAAGCTTTATGCATGATTACATCTGCTATTCACAGTCACGGAGGAACTCACCTCAGTTCATGACTTCACTGTCAGCTTAGTGGCATTAGGCCACTGCTATGATGGAATGATGTTTGCACCTTAAGGTGACCATTACCATTACTTAATGGCTCCAGTTCCATGTAGTGGTTGTGTTTAAAAGCTGACAGTTGTCACTGAATGTCAGAGTAGTGCCTATGCTTTTCAAACTGGTTTGTCGGAGGGAAAATACAGTGACAATGATCTTTTTTAACAGTTGATGTTTCAATTTGATCCTAATGAAACACGACTTCTCATGAATCAGTGGTGCTGCAAGTCAATGACTTGATGAATCTGCTGGGGTTCCTAAGATTGGAAACTTTTTGAAACTGATTTGTAATGATGTCTCTATGATTTTAATTGATTTTCTTGTAACGTGCCTTAAGACGACATCTGTTGTAAATTGGGGCTATATAAATAAAGCGATTGTTGATTCTTGATGATGTGAAATTTAGATTGCTTTTTTCACAGAAATCTCAATAGGAACTTTGGTTTAGTACATGAAATATTGAGTAGCTAGGGTTAGAGTTTTTTATGAGAATTCTTATTTGGTTACATTTTCCTTCATACCTTTGTCATTATTTAGTTTTATTATTGTGTTCACAGTCTACAGGCAAAAGTGAGAGCTGCTTGTGTGTGGAGCATAAAATCAGTGAGTTGTGTTAAATTATTTTATCAAGAATCTCTGGATATTTGTTTTCAGCTTTCAGAGCCATCCTTTAACAAGGGCCAAGGGTTTGGGCTGTATTTCTTTTAATATCCACTTTACATTCAGTGAATTTCATCAATTCAGTGTTAGAGTTTATAGAAATGGGAAAAAGAGCAAGAGAAGCCAGACTGAGAAGGTACAAAAAGTAAAAGGTTAGAATATAAGAGGAAAAAGAAATGGAGTGTGAGGGTTGGGTATGGTTGCCAGGGATACGGTCAGGGCAGTGACCCCTTATATCAATCTGTCCATTTGGAGCATATTGCACACTAAGAGGATTGAGTTTTATGGAGACGGAATTCATTTGCTGAAACAGTTTGTTTCCGTGACTCTTCCACACTTCGCCTACCACCACCTTACTACTCTGGACACTCATTACAAATCCTCATCGTCATTGAGGTTTGTGTGAAGTTTTTTGGTCACCTCTGTGTATTTGTCAATGTTCTTCCTCTTTTCGCTTGAGTTGATCCTCCTCCTTTTCTCTTTTCTCTCCCCTTCAGGATCAACAGGACATTCATTTGCATGAAGTCAATGTGACATAAATCCCTCAAATAAGATTGTAGTTTAGATGGTGCGTGTCGTTCTTTTTCAGTCCGTCTCTGCGTTTCTGTCAGAAACAACAAGAAGACTGTCACAGAGAGTGCTAAATTGGCTCAATCTTCTTGTGTCTCTCTTAATCTGCAGCACAGCGCGCTACAGATTGAGATTGTGGCTCATGTAGTCAATTGTAATCCATTTAAGAGTAGGAGTGGTTATGTTAAGTCGCAATATTTCTAGTCTAAAAGGTATAGCAAATTTACACAGATTATAGTGGATAAAGTGCTATGTTTATTAATTTCTAACGTAAAAGACATTGAAAAATATTAAGCACTGACATGAAACAATGACAAGAATTATACCCGTGTAATTTTCATTAAGGAAAATCAGGCAATTCATATTCTTGAGTTGATGAATGCTTTAATAAGCATTGATGAGGGTGTTTGTGACCTTCGTATGTTGTGTAAACTGGGTAAGAGTCTAACTCATTAAGATGTTTAATAATAGCTATTTTTGTTGAAAAAAATGTTTGGAAATAAAAACAAAAACCTAACCCTCTTTGAAATGCCTCTCTTTCATTCTAAAGGAAAGTAGATTTATTCAACAAAATATATAGAGATGTTTTCTTCCGAATTATAGTTATAGGCCATGATTGAAAATCAGTTATGACCTTTCTTAAATTAGTCTCCTTTTGTAGGGTTATGTCACCACAACCATTTTAGATACAGTGCATTAATTGGATTGACAGATTTACGTAGTGCCAATAGGACTTGACAAGTAATCAGGGATTAAAGTAGACCAATTCCCAAAGGTCTGTATGGAACAGAGATAACCAACTCTTTGCGGCAACATCATGTATTAAATGCAATCTGAAAACATTTTAGCAGTTGGCAAAATAATCTGAACTTGACTAGAGCACTTTTCTTATACCAGAATTAGATAGTGTTGATATGTTGTATGTAGGATTGATCTAGTTTTGACCTGTATGGACAACACACACACACATATATTTTAAGCCACTTTAATTATTTTTATTGCAGTTCATGCAAATTTCTCTTTAAATTGAAAAAAAGTAACTCACCACTATACCTGTATAGGAAAAGTTTTATATGATAATACAGAACAATAATTGGAAATAAACATTGAGACCCATGGAAGCTGTAACATGCCAATAATCTGCAATATAACAAAGATCAAATGGTAAATTTCAGCTAATTATTAATTTATCCAGTCTTTGCTTCATCTCTGATAATTATGCAGCAAATCTGCTTTGTTATTCCTCTGGAAGTGTATTTTGGAATCCATGTAAATTTGCATGTATGCATATGTGTGAGTAAGCAGAATCCTGAGCTGGCCTCCATCATGTTAGCATCCTGCAATTGGTTTACTTGCTCAGGGTAAAGACAGTCAGAGTCTGTGTGGATGGGTGTGTGTTTTCCTTTTAACGGTACCAGGTTAATATTTCACCCAGTTGGAGGTTGTGGTAACTGCTGACTTTTGGTGACACCCAACAATGAACCAGCGGCATCACTCGATGTGTCAGAGTGTATTTCTGTTTGTTTGAGTCACTGTGGAAATAGCATCTCCCTGCTAAACGAGCCCATCCATCAGGGATGGACCGATCGTCTGCATAATTTTTCCACTGTAGGGGCCCCACATAAACACATGGACAAACACACTAAAAACAGACAGTTTTGGGTCATTAATCTCTGTAACTTTCTCTCCCTTAGCCACCCATCCCATGCTACCCTGTTCCGTTTCCCTCTGGCAAAGTCATGGCTATCCTCCTTGACCAACACAATCTACCACTGACGTGTGTGTGTGTGTGTGTGTATATTTACTTTGTGTATACATACCTGATCTGGCAGTGTGAGCACACCATAAGTGAGTTAGCTTGCGTTGGTTTTGGGGACAGAACAGATTAGGCTTAAGTTTCACAGATATATTGATGTAAAGTCAAAAAAAGAAAAAAATTGACTTCATATTTGTAATAATCATTTTTGCATCATAGTTAAACAGTGTGTGCAAGCATTGCATTGTTCAACTTTATTGTTTATAACAGCTATTTTTATATTCAGGTGTTTAGATCATATTTTAAGATACATTCCTTAAAAGATGAGAATAATAATTCCATAGTCAAAACAACTAAAGATTCAAGATTTTTTTATTGTCATTCGCATCACATCAGAGTACATGATGTGTACTAGAATGGGTATGTGCTTGTGTGTGTGTGTGTGTGTGTGTGTGTGTGTGTGCGTGTAGAGTGTGAACTGGCATGTCGTATGTATTGAAGATGCTATCAATCGGTTCATTCTGAACAGTTCCACAGATGTCACTGGGATAAGATAAGATAAGATAAGATCAGATAAGATAGACTTTATTGATCCCGAAGGAAATTGTTTTGCCAGGGTTACAGAGTATCAAATAACAATTAACACGACACACTCATATCACATACAACACAGTACAGTACACAATCAACATATAACAATAACCACACTACTATTTATCCCTCCTGCAGATGGAAGGGGAATTGTACAGTTTGATTGCCACAGGTAAGAAAGACCTCCTGTGGCGTTTTGTGGTGACTCTCGGTGGTCTCAGTCTCCGATGGGGATGGGAGGGGCTCGGGCAGAGCATCTAGTTTACATGACTTCCAGGAGTAGTTCAGGACAGCAGACCGTCAAGGTCGGCCAAAGGGAGACGAATCAGGAACACAATGCTTTGTTGGGTCAGGCAGACTCTTGGTTACCCGTTTACCTTAAGTTCTAGCTGGATCTACTCGACAGCAAAATCCGAATAGCCTAATTCCGGGTCCATTCCACCAATCTAAGAGAGCAACTTTCTGGGGATTTATACCAATCCCCATTTGAGTCCACAAGCCGGAACTGGGCCCGCCAGTTTGTTGCTCTGCTCATCCAACTTGACCTCTGCAGATTCCTTCACACACACTTATAAGGCCCGTCTCATACATCTGATTTTGTGCATATGCAAACCAATAGAACAGGCACGTCTAGATATGGCACCATGAGGCATAAATGTTTCACCAGTGCTATGACAAAAGATAACAAATCCTTGTACAGACTTCTGTGATAGGCTGTTCTCTAAAAGTGATTTTATAAACTATACTTGAATGTGATTCAATAAATGTGGGCTTTATCAAGACAGTAAGTGTTCTATATACTCTGTTTGCTTGCAGCAAACGGTGACTTGGCACAGACAAGAAAATGCTGCTTTCACTGGAGTAGTAGAGCAGTGATGCTTTAATGGAGCTGAAAGGTGGTTAGGGTTTAATCAAATCAAATGGTCAAACCAAACATGGAAGTCAATCTTGGGATTTCGGTTAAATTTGTACAGTGACAGCAAAATGTCCATTGTCAATCATTTCTCAGCTAAATAACCATAAAAAAGATGTGTAGTATTTGGAGGTGTCTACAGTGTTTTACTTGTCATTATTATTATTATTATTATATTCTTTATATATATATTGTTAGCTGCATTTTGAGAAGTTATGCAATGTTGGTATAAACATAATGTTTTGTTTGACAACAGATCTTATTATACTGAAACAGTAGATTAGATTACTAAAGTGGAATTGTGATTTCCTTCTGTCAAACGTTAATGAATCAGAAATATTGGTCTCTACCATAAAATCCAACTGAATATTAGAGTCATCAATACAGGACTTTAAACTAAATTCACAATACCACCCCTTGTAAAGGGAAAATGATCATGGGGTACTCTAAAGTCTAGACTTAAATACAATTTACATACAATAGTATGACATTAAACATTTTGTTCAAACCTAAACCACAGCATGGTTAAATATAAAATACTGCTGAAACAAGGAAATATGTTATTTTTGGTTCTGAATGTGGCACAGATAGTTATTATGGGGCAGTTACCTTTGTACATAAGGCAAGGTCAGGTTGATTAGCTTTTTTTCTTTAATAAAATAAAATAATAATACGTATTGAAAACTGATCGGATATGTTTTGGTGAGACAAAAACAAAATCAAATAAAAACAATACGTTAAGAGAATACTTTAAAAAAATGTTTTTACAGAGATTTTATAGTTGCTAGGAATGATATTTCAAGTCCAAATATAGGTCCAACTGGGATAGGTACATAAAATCAACCTGCGTCTGATTGCTGTGCACATTTTATTTTATTTTTTTTAACTAAAAACGGTTAAACAAACAGCAATATTTAAAACAAGCTCTTTTTTTATGTATGACTCCTAACTTTTCCTGCATATAATACTTTTTTTTTTTTTTTTTTTTTTTTTTAGTCTTCAGACTCCTCCTTCGTCTAGAAGGAGAAGAAAACTCTGCAAAGCACAATTTTCTGCTCCAGCTTCCTTCTATTTACTCTGACATTTTTACTTTTATGTGTGGTGGATGTGGTTGCTATGGATGGTAAATAATATGGAGGGGGGGCAAAAAAGCTTTAAAATTTACGTCAGAACAAGAAGAGAGCCCTGGGTAATCTCATATGCAGTGTTACCAGAGCTTTCACTTATTTTATGCTCTAGCTTGATGGGAGCGATATTTCTAAGCTGCTTTTGGAGTTATGTAATACACAGATGGCATTAGATTTACCTAAACATACTGCTCCAGTGCTGTTCTTCTGCTCTCTCCTGCTTGCAGCAAAAGTAGAGACCGCTCGTCTTCTGAAGCGTTACCTGACTAAGAAAGCTGAGCCTCTTTCTGAATGTGGTTCTCAGTATAATTTTCTGTTAAGAAAATACATGTATACATGCTCCAGACGAGGGTAAATTGTCCAGATGCTTAATGGATTTAAGAGCTTCAAACGGGTTAAACTTTCAGAAAAATAGTGTCTAGTGTCGCCATCATGTCTCAATGTATAATGAGAACATTTATATTTAACACCTTGTAATTGTGTAATTACACATCCATTACTTACCTGCTTTGACTAGTCTAATATAACATTTCAGATAAAGACAGGGCATATTCAGAGAGGAGTATTGTCGTGACATAATCCTTGCACTGTGAGGCCAGAAGCTCTCATTCTTCTTTCGTGACACTATCAGCCAGCAGCCGCACAAGCAAATCCCACTGTTGTAGGAGGAAGACAAGGAATTATTTCCTTTGTCAGATTAGGTTTATCTTGGCCTGGGTGAGAGTTATCATTATTGTGAATTATATAGGTACAGATACAAACACACACAGAGACCGTTGTACTTTAATCAAACTGAGGACTTTGTGTTGACTTCAGTTCATTTTAGTAAGTGCATTTATGCCAAACCCTTAAATGTCCCTAAACTAAACCATGCTAATACACCACATGTCCAAAAATAGATCGCAAAGTGCAGCTCAACTGCAAAAAGTAAATATAAGACAAATGTCTCATTCTCCACACATATTTTCTCTCTGTTGATAAAAATGGTAAAACTGGTCTTCTAAATTGATTATATTACACAAATGCATTTACAACTACAAACACACATCCTTGTACTTTAATTAATTGTAGTTACAGCATTCATGACCCATGTTAAATCTCTGTAACCTTTATGAAAATGTAATGCATAGAATTTCCCACCTAATAGTACACAGTAGAACTGCAACAAACAACTAATTTAACAAACAATGCCCTTTTTTTCTACAAATTGGGAAAGTGGTCCTCTATGTGCAATATAAACAAGTATTTGCACAAACACACACACACACACAAACACACACACACACACACACACACACACACACACACACACACACACACACACACACACACACACACACACACACACACACACACACACACACACACAAACACACACGTATGTAATGTTTCTCTGTCCTTTCCACTGATTTGCACCACAGTCTTACACCTAACCCATTAACAGCATTTGTCCTCATGGGGACCAAGCAATTTCTTTCTGTTACCAATGTTTTAAGGAATTCACTGAGAGCTCCTTTCCTTGGGGCCATTTTCCTAATAAATTTTTAGAAGTTGGATGTTTAATCTTTTATAGTGGCCCTGATGCTCACTAGAACTGTGTTTCTGTGTACTTAGCGTAATTCCTGTGGATACTAGATTTAAGGTGAAGTCCACCAAGCATGGAGAGTAACTTTCTTGTGCGGCCATCAGTAAACTGAAGTTCCTCTGTTGCCTAATTTATTAACCCAGCAGATTATCTGATTACCGGGAAGGTACAACTAATGATTTTTTAGACCTTGTTTTCACCATTAGGCAGATATTTCTGAATTTCCTTAGGTTTTGCTGGTATTTGGTTGATACTGATTCACTTGTGGCCATTTCGTGGTCGCCGTTTGACCATTGTACATATTGTACAAAGTACATATAGCTCTGCTCAGCACCTGCTACTCTCTCTTCCTTGTCATTTTTGAGCATCTGGCCACATTTGTCCAGCCAAATGGCGTTCCAATGTCCCGGTTGTAGATTGTGGTGGTGTGGATCAGTGAGTGAATATCACCTACTCCTAGCTCACAGCTTGATGTCATCCATATAGAGGAAGTGATAGATGGTGGGGTCAGTGTTCAGTCAGTATCCATAGCCAATCTTTTTGATTTTTTAATGAAATGGTTTCTATTGGGCTATTAGTACACTATGACCACCTCAGAGTCAAAACAAAAGGCGATCCTGAAACATAATTTAACTAAAGCAGTCTATTACAGCTATTAAAACACAAAGCAATGCAGAATAGAATCAAAGATCATTCAAGAGCTCTTACAAAATGTGCTCCCAATATTTTAATTTGTTCTTGGCAAACACAATCACTTCTCCTACTAATTAAAGAGTATATTTGAAATCCAGTAAAAAAATATTATTAAGGATTTGAAACAGTGAACATGGGTTGGTCAACAAATCCTAAATAGTGATCTGGTTAGGATTCTAAAATATTATCGCATTCTTTAGATATTATATTTATATTTACTCTTGTTCTTAAAACATTGACTTGAAGGTTAATAAAAAGTCTCTGAATACAGAAATATAAAGAAGTTGCTCTAGAAGGAAAGGAGAAAAAAAAAAAAAACGGACATATTGTAACTAGGCTGGTGCCCAACTTTAGACCATTGTTTTTATCATTCCCAAAACTAAAACATGTCAGAATTATACCTTTTTATCCAGATAATCATTGATAAATTAATCCTTGATTATCTGAGAACTCGTGGGGTTTTAATCTCTTATTTTTACTGCATCCTCTGCTATCTTTCATGTGTCCTTTTCCTTTTTGAAACATTGCTAATAACTTTTTGAATTTGTTGCTGCAGCTGCTATTCAGATGGCCAAAACAGCTTGTTGTTGAATCAATATTAATTACACTGCAAATGCTCTTTTCACTATTGATTTTACAGAGCAGAGCTATGTTAGAGGAATCAGGGCTGTAAACACTGGTCTTGTATACAGTGCATAAGAATTAATAAGGACGAAGCCACGGTGTAAATAAAGCGCAATGGTGTTAAGGAACTGCCCGAACAAACTAGTAATAGAAGGACACAATATGAAACATTAAAAAAGGCCCTGATTGTGAAGAAGTAAGCTTCAGCTAAAAACAAAACAAAACATGACATTAATTATTAAGGCTCAATAAAATCAAACTTAAATGTAAAACAAGAGCCCATTACAGTATATGTTAACCAAAATTCTAAGTAGAATACATGAAAAATAATATTTGCCATGATATCATTATTCCACATTACACATTTTTGCTGGACACAAAGGGAAAAGATGTGAAGTGCAGATTTGACAAGGTGATTGAACTTTCTTTTCACAAGCCAGACTGTGTGGGCTTTTTTTCTGGCTTAGAAGCTTTCAAAAAGTCCATTTCCCTTTTCTAATATTTGAGATAATGACTGTGGATTTAATAACTAATATCACCTTTGGACCAAGATGGGTTGAAGAATAAGCGTAAAGGGCTTGTAACTGAGACACATTAGGATAGACTCATACACTGAGGAGAGAGAGGATAAGTAAAGCAAATGGTGCAAACATTCAATTTTGTTCAAAAAGGCTTTGGGAATCTTTTCGATCACGTGTGTCTTGTGAAATATGGTTTGAATAATTAGGGAAGTCATGTCAGGTGTTATTAGATACATTTTACTCTTATTGCAACCTCATTTTTTTCACACAGTGATGTGAAAGAAACTCGAGTCAAAACTTTTCACAGAGTCCTCATCGTAGAACTTTGCTTGATAAGCTCTTTGTCTGCTTCATTACAACCTATATAAACTACCTTACAACTTTCTGGACAGAATATTATCCTCAACCAGGAGGAAACACAGGGGACAACCCAGCACACACTGGAAGAACAATATGTCTGAAATGGTGTTGGAATGCCCTGGGACCTTCCTCTTGATGGGAAGATGGAAGTCTGGGGGATCTGTGCGTTGGCTGCCGCTTCCTGCGACCTGACCCCGGATTTGGCAGCAGATGATGGATAGATGGTTACCATTCCCAACACAGTCGGCCGTGGCAGATGGCTGCTTATACTGAGCCTGGTTCTGCTGGAGGTTTCTTCCTGTTAAAGGAGAGTTTTTCCTCTCCATTGTTGCTACATGCATGCTCAGTATGAGGAATTGCTGTAAAGTCAACGACAACACAAGCCATTGTTTCTGCCTGCTGATTCCAGAGGAGTGAATGATGCAAGTCAATGACTCCATGAATCTGCTTGGGTTCCTTAGATTGGAAACTTTTTCAAATTCATTTGTTATGACGTATCTTTGATTTTAATTGATTTTCTGTGAAGTGCCTTGAGACGACACCTGGTGTGAATTGGCGCTATATAAATAAACTTATTCTTGTTTCTTCTAAATTAGAAGCACAGGATACTGAAATAAGAGAGTTAAGAGAGTTTATAGCAGCAGTTGTAGAATGTCACTGGAAGCATCTCAGCCCATGTTCTCATCCAAGAAGCTGTCTCAGCTGACAGAACGCCAGCCCAGGTGTGGCTACTATGGAGAGAAGAACACAAAGAGAAAACCAAAGGTTAACAAGGTTGAAATAATGGTAACTAAGTAGATTGGGCAAAGGAAGAAAGTAGCAGAGAGAGAAGTGGTCAGATTGTCCTCCAGCAGTCTAAGCCTAAAGCAGCATAACTATAGAAAACCTTAAATAACTTAACACTATAGAGTGAGACATGAAGAAGGTAGAGCAGAGGAGAACCGTCTGTCAAGACTGAGTTCCTCCCCCAACCGGATTAGGCTGTCTTCTCTACCTCTTCCTAACTATAAACTTTATCAAACAGGAAGGTTTTAAGCCTAGATTTGAAACTAGACAATTTTGTCGGGATTAGATCCAACATACAAGTTGAAGGCTTAGATGAAGAAAATATTTTTGAAAGCTCAGAAGGCTCAACTGGAACAAAACACTTCAAACAGAGATCAGGCTCCAGCGCCACATTCAGTACCTCATTGCTTACTGAGGTAGTAGTTATGTTTGGTAGGATGCCATCAATTTTAGTTTTAATAGATTCAATTTTATCAATAAAGAA
>JAVLVB010000111.1:843597-856277 GCA_032876305.1 Orestias chungarensis | reverse complement strand
TATATAGATATATATATATATATATATATATATATATATATATATAGATATATATATATATATATATATATATATATATATATATATATATATATATATATATATATATATATATATATATATATATATATATATATATATATATATATATATATATATATATATATATATATATATATATATGTGTGAAAGATAGTGGCAGTAAAGCAGCACAAATCCTTGTTTTCTGACATAAAGAAACACGAGTGTAGAACGATACCTGATAACATAGATGACCTTTCAATGTGACTCTTAATTATTCTTGCCAGTATTGCCTCCATGATCTTAGACCTGCACTCATACTGGATACCTAAAACTCAATTCAGATGTCTATTAAAGTATCACCTTTATACCAAATATAGTATTGATTATGGTCTAGACATTAAAAGACAACAAATTTCTATCTGGTTACTTTTTTTAGGATGGAATGTCAATTATAACCCTTGCATGTTTATTCCTGTATTGTTCCATTTTTTAATATGTTTTCATTACTAATCCATATAACAACATATTTAGCAGGTTTATTACCTATCATTGAGAATAAAAATAATAATAAACGTATAAGCTCCATCTGCAAACAAATCTTCTATGCCAATAAACCTTCTCTAATCAGTCAAGAAAGTCAGCAGTGACCTAGCCATATCTTTTTTGTAGCATGAGGATTTGTGTTGCTCAGTTTTGACTTTCAATGCGGGACATTATGAAAAAGCACCATGCTGTGCTCCCTTTTTCTATACTCCATCCACTTCGAATTACAGTAGTAGGGAGCAAAACATGTTTACTGTGTGTCCTTATTCTCTTTCTCTCTCCCCACAAGTTGACGCCGCATCATAAATCCATCTCAGCCCGGAGGAAGAGCGTTTCAAGGCTGCAGTAACTGCCAAACACAAAACAAAAAAATCTTATTACAAAAAAATCTTGAGACTAGTGAATGGGTCGGAGAGGGGTTAAATGGATGGATGAGCAGGAGAAGGAACAGAAAAAGGAAGATGAGGAGGAGAGGAGAAAAGAAGAGAAGGACGCTCCAAGAGAATTATTTATCATGTGTTTGGAGAGCAAGTTTTGTTTAAATGATGCTTGGCGAGCTTCTATAGCAACAAACAGATAGCTACTCCCTGCATGCTGTGCAGCAACAAACTGGTCCTGTCTCTTCCTGCAAGGACTTTTGCTTTAACACCTTTAAAATCACTTGGATCATTGACAACAAACTTTATAGGAACAAGTTTCCCATTCACTTATATGACAAAGGAGCACAATAACCTGTAAGATTATGAGTGGGCTTTGTTGTCCATGTAAGTTTGTCTACCAAGGCCTCACTGAAACAGTGCACCACTTGATTTTTTACTGTGTATAGTTAATCTTCTGGTTGAGTGTTTGGAGAGGCCAAATTCAACTACCAAATGAGTAGTTACACATAGTTGAAGTGTCTCAAAGAGACAATGATAATTGTGGTTAAACTTTCAGAAATAAATACAGTACTTCAATGTTATATAAGAACGTACATAAACCTATATAAACTTCTTCACATACAGACATTTACTAAAGAACATGTATAATTGAATCATGTCTTAAATCCATCTTTCACGGCAATCAATGACTTTCAGAATCTGAACAACACTGTTTTCGTCAAATTTGCTGGAGTTTTTTTGCTTGAGTTCTCCATTGCATAACTCTGTTTAACTAAAGGTGGGCAAATTCGCAATATTGACTGAGTATGATATGTTTCCAAGGTTTTACAGTCATCCATTTTTTAAGACATTAAAACCTCAAAGTTACATGTGCTCATGAATTCTAGTACTCTTTTTGATAAAACGTAAATGTATCTTAGAGTTTTTTTCTGGGTAAAGTTAAATTGTCACACCATTTTTGACCCTCATCTTCTCAAAAGGCGAAACAATTAAATTGAAGAAACTTTGAGACAATAGTTAGATAAAAAAAATATAAAAAACAACACACAACAAAAAAAAACTTTTGATCAGTTAGCAAGTGTTATAGATGTAACTGATTTGTTTTATAGTAAATCCATCATCCATCCATCCATCCATCCATCCATAGATCCATCCATCCATCCATTCATTCATTATCTTCCACTCATTCTGAATCAGGATGTGTGGGTAGCACCCTACACATGTAGACCCAGACTTCTCTCTCCCCGGCCACTTGGGCCAGCTTCTCCAGGGAAATACATTAAAATTGTGCCATTGTTATGAGATTGCAATGCTATTAGTAGCACTAGTCCTTACTCTTTTTGTGAAGAAGCCTTTATGTATGGTATGCAGTTAATAAATAATGCAAGAGTTGGGACTCTTCTAGATCTCGGTTATCTCACATGACTAAGAAACATTCTTGTTAGTATTTCGACTTCTGAACTTACTGGCATCTGGCATGACTGTATCTGACTGCTTGGCATTTTAATGGGATATTTAGTCACTGTACATAAAGTTAACATGAATAGCACCCATATATGTTCATTATGTATGTGTTAGCAAACCAACCATCTTAATATTACATGACTTTACTTTTATTCTTGGAAGATGAAACTTTTAGGGGTCCCTTGATTTCTGAACTCACAGATTAACCCAGTCTTCACCCTTTACATTATGAAGCATCTGTCAACCTTGAAGTGTTGGACAAACCCCTTAGGTCTATCTCTTTTAATGGAAAATTTGAAGTTAAACTAGGCCAGTTATTTCTGTCTCAGTTGCATTATCGGTAAAAGCCAAAAACACCAAGGTATAACAGAGCCTGAATGGGTTTCTCTGAGGATGTGCACAGAGCTGTAAGACAGCTGAAACAGTCTCGCTGGTTCATTGAAAGGCCAGCCACTTCCATTACATCACTGTAGAGGAGACAAGTCCTCCTACAATCTCCCCTCGTGACTATAGCGTGCTGAATATCTGAGGTGAAGAGATAGAGAGAACCAATGGGAGGGAGAAAAATAGAAGACAGTGATGAATGCATAAACACAAGGTGACAGAGATATATAGACTTTTTACGCTTTCCAGCAATCATCTGCTCCCACTGCTTGTGCTAACCAGAAACGTTGATGTTCTGTGTTCTGAGGCAGTGGCAGCAGTGTGCAGAACTGCTGCAGGTACTCGCAATATCTGATCCTGCCAATAAACTTCACCATATGCTTAGACAGCTGCCTGGAGACGAAACCTGCATTGCAAAGTGTTTGATGATTTGAGGGGATTGCATCAATCTCAAAAATATTCAAAGTGCATATGCCAAATGTTTTGGCCAATCTTATTAATAATGGTTTATGCATAGTCATTAATATATTTTCTGTGCACTTGTGTGTCTGGCTACAAGTAACATAAACCCTTTAGATACAACTATATGTGATTTTTCTCCAGAATCAAGCAGAAGCTCTTTTTACTGCCAAAACAGCTTTTACTCATCTGGGCATTCACTTTAATAGACTTTTAAGGGACTGCTGTGGTATGTCATACTAATTCTTTTAATACGGTGAGACAGTCAAAGTCAAAAAATGTTTAGAGCATTTCTTCATTGAGTTTGCAAATTCTTCCTGTGGATGTGGGGGCTCTCTTTACCGGTTCTGGCTTCATTTTGTTTTAATTACTATAAGGTGTGAGTTCGTATGTCTGTCTTTTACTAGATATGTTGCCAGTAAACCAAGGTTTATTTTCCTCTTGGTCACTGATGGTGGTATAGGAGTAATTTTCGCTGTGATCAAGAATGGGGGGAAACAATGCATTATTAGAATGTAAGTTTCTTTAAAGATACAATTCGTTAGCAGAACATTATGGTAGGTTGTGCGGAAAAATTTCAAAAGGTTTTTCAGGGTGCGCCAACGTCAAACTACTGGCAGTCAACCATTGCTCGGCCAAGCATTTATGCCTGAATGAGGTGAGCAGACTTTTATTACTTTGTTCTACCACCCACACTGACTGGTGGAGTGAATGTTAAAGGAGGTGTGTCATGGCGGCAGATAATAGGCGTATTTTGCAACATCCTCATCAACAGTAACAGACCACAGCCATGACAGACCTTACATGATTGCAAAGGTTTGTTTATGTCAAAGTAAGGCTTCCAGCAGCCAATTGTGCACACATGTTTTTCTTTTTCTTGTTGTCAACACCTAAATTGGTAAACATGGGTCAGCATAAACTATCCAGCCTCATAAATCAAGGATTCCAATGGTATTGAAGATCTGATATCCTTTTGATCCTAAGAAGCATTCACATTTTGAACTTGTCTTTATGAAAGCAAGGCTGTCCACCGATACTTTACATCCTACATGGTTCTACTACTGCTTTTTTTAACCTTTTTCAAACAACCTGACACCTACGGAAAGAACCACTGCAGTTAGTGGTGAAGCTATGAATAAACCATATTTTAAAATGCGTGGGTCTCCATCACTTTAAAAACTAGCATTGAAATTTGGCTAATCATACGATAAACAATCTATTTCTTACAAATGTAATGCAATTTGGCCAGCTGCTTTTATGAACTATTTAGATGTTTTAGGTAATAGATTAATGTTTATGTATAATTTCTAAAATGTTTGAACAAAAGTCTATTCCAATTTATCTTAGTTTGGATCATTATGTGCTCAGTTTATTTATGGAGAGATGTTACATTGAAATAAAATCGATAGTGGTTAATCTTTAATAAACTGTATTTCAAAATAAATCCTCTGTGTTTAGCTTCAGCAAGCAGCTCCTCAATAAGCTACTGAATTCTTTCACCATTCCTTTTCGATGACAACAATCAAATTTTTCCTGAGGGCAAATTGAAACTTTTCCAGCTATTTTCGTTTCTAACTGAGGCAGCCACCTCAGATCAACCAATAGTGGGGTTCGGGTTGCTGCACGGAGAAAAGATGAGCTCAAAAAGAGATCGGCAGATGTCCGTTGAAAGAGCATGAGCTAGGACTGCACTCATAGTAATAAGAAAGATAGAGTTTGAAAGAAAGCTGAATAAGCAACAGTGCAGGCTACAGAACCTGTGGAAAGAGACAGAAATGTGTGCCAGAAGAGACTACAGCATGCAAACTCAGAGAAAGAGATTGTTAGGCTGGTTGTTTCATGTACGGGAATCCAGCATCCATCCAGCCGACAAATCCAAACGCAGAGCTGCAGTTTAATTAGTCTTTCACTTCTGCGTTCCCTCGTAGCAGGTGCATCTCCTCTTTGGAAAGCTTGTCTTTTGTTTTCTTCAGTTAGTACGCCGCAGACTCTGTTCTCTTGTAACTCCATTTTCATTCAAAGTTCCACGGGGGAGAGAGGGGAAGCAAAAACAAGAGCGCTTTATTTCAGTTTCCTGCAAACTTCAACCAATTAGCAGAGAGCTTGTTAGTTCACAGCTCAGTGGTTACAGCCACTGACACTTGAGTCAAACTGCACACCCACACTCATGTGCACTCATGCAGATAGAGCTGTGCTCAGTCACATGGAAATAAACAAGTCATTCTCATTTGTTGGCTGATGCATTATTACAACCTATTAGGTTAAAACAAGTTAGATTCATAAGGTTACAAAAGGAATATCCCACATAAAGACTAATTGATTAGATTTAGCGTAGTTGTTTATTGACAACCACGCTAGTGCCATGTGCATGCAGGTTCATCATTATCCAGGGCTCACGCTGAATTAAACAAATGTTCTATTGTATTTTGGAAAAGGTTAAAAACGATTCCGGACTGGGAGAACCAGGAGTATTTCCGAAGCGCCGGCATAATACTGGCCTGCTGGTCTGCGTCTCTCTTTTAAAAAATAAGGAGACACAGTCCACTTAGAGGCCCCTCACGCCAGCAGCATGTGAGGATGGAAAGACGATTAGTTTATTTAGACTAAGACCCACCCCAACGGTCAGTATCAACCACACAGGTGTGGAGGAAGGGCCGCGGCTAGCGCAGCTAGCGAGCGATGCTGGTAAGAAACAAGAAAATCGGTCTCCCAATCTGGTGAAAGGAAGAGGAAGGGGGGCGCATACAGGGACAGAGCCAAACAGAGAAACTGGCTGGAAGAGAATGCGGCCAAATGGAAAAAAGTAACCGATTGTTTTTTTGTTTAATGTACAAACATTTTGTATTTAAAGTTTAAACACACTCTGATGTCAAGAGACCTCCAAAGGTACTTGAGGCTGAACACATTCAGACTACAAAGTGAATATGGAGCTTTTAAAGGTTTCACCTTGAAATCAAAAAAAGGAGTGGGATTTTAAAATCCCTGATTTACAAGCCACCCTATTATTCTTATTATTAATATTAATCAGAATCAGAATCATAATCAGGCTTTATTAGCCAAGTATGCTCACACATACAAGGAATTTGTTTTTGGTGAAACAGATCCTTGCAGTGCACGAAAAATACAGTAAAGAAACATTTGTAACATTTAGCATGTGAAATTTATATTGTAAACAAAGTGCAGTTTTGTGCAGTGTAAAAACTATAGAAGTTATAAAAATATCTAAATAAATTTTTCAATTGTTCATGAGAATAATGGAAGTTGGAAAAAAGCTTCTCTGTAGCTGGTCGTACGGGTCTTGAAGGCACCGAAACAGGTGACGGCCAGGGTTAGAAGGGTCGGTGATGATTTTCTCTGCATGCTTCCTGGTTCTGGAGGCATGCAGGTCCAGCAGTGCGGGCAGCTTTACACCGATGGTCCTCTCTGCAGACTTGATAATGCGCTGCAGTCTCTTGGTGTCGTGTTTTGTGAGAGCACTGTTTATTAATAACACAAATTCTGTTTTCAAATTGTTAATTTTTGCAAGAAATGGGAATAATAATATTACTAGTTACTACTATCATGTATATGAATACAAGGCCAAATCAGTGAGACGTAGGCTACATTATCTCACTGTATGAACTATTGTGTAAGGAATAACACCGTAAGCATGTGTTGGCTATTAAAGGGGGTGATTTTGATGACACCAGTCCTGCTGGTGCTTCAGGGGAACTAGAACATTTGGGAGAAGCTACAGAATCATTTCTACAGTAGAGCAGCAACATATTTGAACACCACTAGATGCTCGCATTGACATAAATGGCTTTTATGTCAATTTATTTATAAATTGACTTTGGCTCATTGACCCTTTTTGTTGGTACTTTGTTTCAGTTGTACTTTGAACACCTTATTAATTGACCTTTTTGTGGCTTTTTAGGGTAAAAACCTTATATGTATATACACATAAATGTTTGATTAAACATGCACAAATGAGACCTGCTTTATGTAATTGTGCTGTGTATGCAGCTAATGTTTGGTTGGCACCACCAAATCTCACTGCGAGGTGTTTTGAAAAGTCTGTAGCCCTCATTGTCAAACATGTTTTATTATCTGGATGGAATTGTTTTTGAGAGGTGCAACAAGAAAAAATTCATATTCCAGGTTATAGTTTTGTTGGGGTCCATTTTTAACAGTTTATAGATTTTCTAATGGCTAAATTTTAGCAGAATATTGGTGTATAAATTCAGATAAGTTTAAATGGGACAAAATTGGTCCTCCACAGAAGTTCAGGATATGTTTAGTAAAACTTGTGTGCAAATCTGTGGTATCTGGTCTTTTATTTTGCATGCAAAAATGTGTCTCTATCTATATGGATCAAGAGTCAAGCTTCTCATGGAGTTGGAATGCAGGACTCTATTTTAACTTCCAATTCCAATACATATTTTGCTACATCTCACTGATGTTGCTGTCCAAACCATCCTGTAGTCTATCTGTTTATCTTAGCTCTATATTAATTGTTCCTTATCATTCTGTTATATTGTTAATTTATACTGCTTTTAATCTCATGTTTTCCTCATGCTGATGATATGTGCTAGACTTCATGTCTTGTTGATCACGTTCTCTCTTTTTATCTAAGTGTTGTCAAAAATCATAAGATTTAATGGAAGCATTTCTGCTTCTCTTTAAACTTTTGTTTCTCAGAAAAATAACTTCACTCTCCTCAAAATATCTGATGTGCAGCATCTTTCTTCATAACAAGAAAAACCTCAACTTCCAGTGGCCAAAGTCTGCTATATCTCTTTACTGTTTCAAATACGGTCCAGTGAGTTCAGGTGAACACTGAGGCTTTTATATTCCTCCAACACACTCACTTCTACTCTGGTTATTGTGCTTGACTTACCCTGTTTCTCTTGAAATCAACAATCATCTCCTTTGTTTTGTTCAAATTTAAGATAGGATGTTATTTTTTATTTTATTTTTTTCATCCATGTGCCACAAAGCAATTCACCAGCTCTCAGCTTCTTAACTTAACTATCTCTAACACACTCAACCACTGCATCTGAGTAATCCAGGATTATTTTTCCATCAAAATGAGCTTGATATTGTGACACAGGAATAGTATGCCATTAATCCAGAGACAGTGGTACTGCGGCAACTTGCCCACCGATAGTGGGATCCATTTTAGCTATCAGGCCTTATTGTTGGTAGAGAGATAGTTATTTACTTCACTTCAGCGTGACATGTATTCAAAAATAAATCTGTGCATTTCTGAGCTGTACCATTCCTGCAGCCGAACAGCAGCAGTTTGGGAAGCTGCTGCCATGTTTTTTAACTTGTCACTACTAGATTGTTAAAGCTTTTAGCAGCTGATTTAATGCTAAGATTGCAATGACTTCTAACCTTCCCACTGTCTTGAAATGATTGCTATTGCTGAGCTTGAATAATTGTATTCAATTTTTTTGTAGAGGTTGCAAACTCCTTCTTTTGAATTTTAGTAGGGAAAATGGAGTTTGTCAACCAATTTGTGTGTTTAAAAGTTTTGCTAAACGGGGTCTTTCTGTATAATTAGTCTAAAAAAGTCCATATGTTTGCATGCGCTTCTGTGTGCTGTTACAAAAAATAAAACAAAATTGTAGCTATTTTCTTATTTATGTCTTCACTGCGCTTTCCACCACCCCCAACCCACCCCCACACTATACATCAGAGGTGTATTGGGCAATGCTGCAACCCAAGGTGCCGACCAGTATGAAATATTAAAACAAGTAATTTATTTTATTTATGTATGTATTTTTTGCATTATTGCATTTATGCTGTGAACAACTTTAAAGAAATATGTTTCTGTCTCACTTTACTAAGAAAAATCATGACTGGTAATGCAACGGGTGTGTCCAAATTCACAGGCTGCATCATTGAAAGGCCGTTTTTGAAGGCCAGTTACGTCACAATGATGTGAGGTAGGCTGTCCAAATGTGAAGGCTTCTCCATGGCCCTACGAAGGCAAGGTCATTTGACGGATGCAGCCGCCGGAAAAACCCCATGTCTTCAATGCAGTCGTCCTTAATAGGGTTGTGAATGTGGTGTTTGACAAAACCCTTTCAGACTTTACTACAAATACAAGAAGCATATTTTGAGAAGAAAGTTCAAAACAATACAAATGTAACCTAAAATATATACTCTAACCACAGACTGGTGACTAGTTAATCAATGTTGGCTTAAACTGTTTTGATATCTAACGTCTTCTCCAGTTTCTAAGAATTTCCCAATCTGACTGTGGAAGAACAGACAGGAAGCAGGATCAGAAGGAGCAGCCTGTTGACACTGCTGGCTGCTGCTTTAATAAAGCTGCATGATGGCAAACAGCAAGACACAATTTGTGCTCAGCAATTGAAAATAAAGCAGTGTAATGACAGCAGAGATGTAATCTGTACACTATGCAGGAGGAGTGAAGGCGAGTTGGCAGAGGGAGAGAGTCATTTGTTTTAAATCGATAAAAAGCCACAAAAAAAAAAAAATTGGTTAAATTTGATGACAGAAGAGTGTTGATGTTGTCATCTTTTCTGTCAGAATGCACAAAACAACGCACCCGTTTTTAATTTCACATTTACAACAATTATTCATTTCATGATGCACACATTGCAGTTGTTTGCATAAAAATGTTTGATTTTGGAAAGGGATTATTGTTGGCTTTAATTTGTTCACAGAAATGAAAAACAGAACCTTGATCATTTGTTTATATAAAAACATAATCTAAACATGGAGGGCTTTGTGTTTTTTTTTTTTTTTTTTATACATTTACGGGTGAAAGCAAGCATCTTGCTTTCCTCATCTAAAATTTTCTACATTGTGAGGGACATTTGGAAGAACCTCCATCTTCGTTGTGATAGATTAGGTTAGACCAGGGGTGGCCAATTCCAGTCCTGCAAGGTTTAGCTATGGCTCTGTTTCAACATACCTGAGTCAAATAATCAGGTTATTAGCAGGAGTCCAGAGAACGTGACTTATACTGGGAAGGTGCTTCAGCCATCGAATTCAGGTATGTTGAACCACAGGTAAATCTAAAACTTGCAGGACACCGGCCCTCGAGGACTGGAGTTGCCCACCCCTGGGTTAGAGTGTGTAAGAGTAGGGTTAGTGTGGGGTATAATAGACAAGTTGAATGTTTTGTTAGGTAAATTTAGGAGTTTTGGTTTAATAAAAGTCCCCGAGTCTACTGTTGCTCTACTGTATTTTCTTTTTTTGTAATTGTCACCAGTTTGCTTCAGTTTGGAATAACCAAATTAAAAATCTATTTCTGTAGGTCTTTTGATTTGTTTAGACGTGATTGAACCCCACAAAACACAAACAAAGTCACACATTGAGCAACAAGTTTGGGGATTCGTACATTTCCTCTTTTTGTTTTACTATACTGCTTGTTATATGGGACATAATAAATGAGTGAACTGTCGTAAGATGCAAACTGGAGCCCTACCATAAGACATTTCTGTGATATACCTGCAAACACATGAGCCCTTAGACCTGAACAAATCTCTCCCTGAGACGTGTTGAATGCTGAATTAAACAAGAAACACAAATATTGTTAGTTATAACACGCATACTTCTAAACTCATCTCTCAAAAAACACTTTAGCTCACCTTATAACTCCACCACACCTATTTCCCTCATGCCTCCCTTCATTTCCATCTATGTTTCCATTACAAGTGACACAACCGGCAAGAAACTGGTAATGAAGTCGTATACATATATGTCAAGTGAAGTATTGCAGTGTGAGCTGTAATATTAAAGAGCTGTTGGGCTTCACATTTGAAGGCGGACAGCAATTCTGAACTTCGACACTGTCAGACAGAACAGGTAAATAAATAAATTAATAACAGAAAAAAAAAAAACACCTTAGCCCAACATTATCCTGTAAGTTTTTGTATTTTGAAGCCATATCCGTTTCCTATATGTCCTCAAGGGCCTGTTGATGATGACAAGTAAAGAAGGATTCCTCGCAAAATCAAGAAAACTATGGACGAACATGAGACATGAGACTGTAATTTAACAACAGAGCGACTTCAGTCAGAGACTCGTGTGATTAGCTGTAATACAGACCACTGCAGGAGATCCTTCCTGCTCACAGCCATCAACACCTAACATAACTCTAAAATCAGCTTAAACGTTACAAATTACATCAACCTTTAATTTCCCTTTGGAATTAATTGACTACTTTTGATTTAAACTGAAAATTATAAAATAACATTTATGCACACAACTGTTGTCTGCATTTGTTTTTATTTATGTAAATAGTAAATGCCCCATGTAACAGCTGTGGTATTAGTCTGACATACTAGAAATGCTTAGGTCTTTAAACAACATGGCTGGTAAAAAAGAAACTGTTTTAATTGGATCCAGAAATGTAAAATCATGAATGGATCATGACCGTGATCAGATTTTTACCTAAGAACAAACTACTTCAGTTCCAATATAGCAATGTTCGTGCGTCTTAAATAGACTGTGATCTGCTGCGAGTCAGAATTTGCACCATCCTGATGTAGCCAAAGATATTTTCCTAATGGTTTGGATACATTTTATTGTCTGGTACCATATTGCGTTGCACAGCTTGCTTCATTACTTGCCTTCCTGCCTCCATCCATTATGTTATTCACCATTTCTCTGCACTCGTCCCACGTCTTTTGCTACTCCTGTGTTTTGTGATGTTCTCCTCTTGTGTTGCTGTGGTGTTCTTCATAACATTATGTAGGTCACAGAACAATGATGAATTAAAGTTGTGTGTGTATGTGTGTGTGGAATGTTTTTGTGATATATTACTAGATTGTGTGTGAGCTTGATATATTAAAACAGTTTGTGTTCTGCATCTGTCTGAGGCAGTCATGCTCAGGCTGATATAAATCTTCATCAGTTTCACCATCACATCCAGAAAACTTGACAGGACATCCAACACTCCCCACGCCAGCACCAAGACATGAGGTATGATTTTGTCTGGCAGTGTCATAGGGTCTATGCTGGGGGGCTGACACCAGCTGCTATGCTATCATGTTATAGAGCGTATTGATACAGATACAAAAGGAATCAAGTTCTAGTCTCTTTTTTCATGTTTTAGTCAGATGTAAACTAAACAGAACTTCTTTAAAAGTTAATCATAGTGTAAGTTAAAACCAGAAATACAGTATAAGCAGTTTCTCTATGTTTAACATTAAGCCAGACTAAACTGTTTTGGTCTGACTTGCTTGATGATAAACTAAAATTCTCTGCTAAAGAAACATACCTATTTACCGCTTTAGATAGATTGAAGTTATTATGTCTTTAAAACTGATCTACAATCTGCGTCTGCCAGATGCAGAAGTTCTACTTAGAAAATACCTGTTAAGTCTGAATCTCTCTCACACACACACACACACACACACACACACACACACACACACACACACACACACACACACACACACA
>JAVLVB010000111.1:815180-843497 GCA_032876305.1 Orestias chungarensis | reverse complement strand
TAATATTAAATATATGTTACCAGGGGTTAATTATGACGAAAAAGTACACAGGTAAATATACAGGTTTTTTATCATCATGGAGCCTAAAATAGTGCATGAAATTTGAAAGTACAGATAAAGTAAAATTATAATGATGAATGGATCATATATTTTACGTAATTTTTACTTTATTAGCCAAAGTAAAAAATTAAGTCTACTGTCACTCCCTTGGGTTCAGAGATGGTGAATTCCATGAATCAATGCAAAAAAACATCAAAAAAATGCTGTATAAAGCCTCAGCAGGATCCTCTTTCTTCAGGGAGTCATGTATGATTCATTTTTATACACCAGTCCACTGTTTGTGCTTGGAAACCTACAAGTCTTCAAATGGGCCGTATTATTCCCATAAACCATGTTTTTTATTTAACTTTTAGTAAATGTGCCATTAAAGAAGGACTGAAAACCAAGGTTTTGTGTAGTTATTGTACAAAACAGAATAGGGTAATATGTCAAAGAGAATTTATGTTCTATTTGAGTCTTATTGCATTTTGAAAACCCAATATCTGTTTCTCTCTCTCTGTCCAACACCTCAACACCTGGTTTGTATGTGATGCAGCCATCTGGCTTCTTGTTTGACAGTGATTGTGTTTGGCTTTGTGTGTATTTGTGACCTGTTTAAATATGTGTTTGTGTGTTCTAAAGTAGTGGTGAGTTAGAACAGCACACTTGGAATATAATTTTAAATGCACAATAATGGTAACCTTACAAGAAACCGTGAATGACTGTAGTTCCCAAACATTTGGGATTATTTTGGGACCCCTACTGCATCTTTATATATTCTTTCAATGACTTAAACTTAAACGTACATGATAAAGGTAGAACAGAGAAACTTCAGCTTTTGGAGCTGAAATAGGGACACCCAGAGCTATTTAACATGTTATTTGCTGCCATTTGCAAAGCACCACCCTAGGAGCTGATTTTTTTCCCCAGTGTTTCCCAAGTAGTGAAAAATGAGAAAGACGGAAGATTTTAGCTACTGTTCTAGTTATCTGACCATTTTAGGGTAAATATGGTATTTTATCTATTAAAATAGGCAGTGGTTTGAGTTTTAGGAGAGGTTCTCAAGAAAGATGCCTGTGTGAAATGATTTTCAACCAACATTAAACCGTTGTTTAATTCACCTTGGGCTATATTGAAACAGTAGTCAAAAGTCTTTACCAGTTTTATTTTGTCAGAAAAAAACAAGAGTTAGAATTAACAATCTTTATTCACAAACATTGTTCATCCCACAATATGACACACAGAAAATTCAATTGTACCTTTTTTCAATATTATCACCCACATTTGCCATATGTTTACAGGAAGAGAAAGCTTAATTTCTAAAAAGTTTAAATCCTGACTACATTTTTTCACAAAATATTTTGTAATGCATTTAAACAAGAATGAATTGTGTAATTATTAAATAGTTTTATGTCTGTTTAAACTTGTATTAATGATTAAATAAGTTAAAGGCAGAAAAAAGTTTAGAATTGCACTGAATTAGGAGAAAACTTAAAGCAACACTAAACAACTTTCAGTTTTAGTCGATTTTTGCTACCAGTTTGGACAAAAGCAGTAGTGTTTTACTGAAGGAAGACTGCATTTCCCATGAGAAACAGCGCATAGCATTGTAAAATCCTGATCTCCCATTCATCTGCAGTTGGATGGAAGTTCTTTTCTGTAGTTTTCCTAAAACAAACATACTATACTTGACTGTAACCCTTTACTAGGGCTCCACCTTAACCAGTTAGGCAACAAACATGATCAATAAATTATCCAAATACAGATTGGCTGTGAAATCTGCTCAATTATCTGAACATATTTCCCCCTAAATTCTAAATACATGTTTGCTGCCAGCTGAAACCGACCTGCAGCTAAAACGTCGTAGTCATGGCTTCACAATGCTGCGGTGACAGGTACCTGTGCCGTTACATGGCGCTCCCAGCAGGCTTCCTTTTTGTTTCCATTTGATGTGGAGCAGTGTAGCTAGTAGGCTTTAAGATAATCCAGCTTCGTGCTGCTCAGCGTTGTCTAACAGGTGACAGGAGTCGCTTATGGAAAGCTAAATAAGCAGCAACATGCTGGACAAACATTAGCAGCATCTAGGATGCTGCAATCCTTGTTCCAGCTTAAGTTACAGTGTTGCTTTTACCTTAGCTAAGAGTTTGGAATGAAAAGATATGCTCTTCCGCTGACCCCAACTGCTTGTTCCAGTCAAGCATTAAAGATCATAAACACTTTTTTTTTACTGTGATATAATTAAGGTACAACTTCCCTTCGTTTATTGCCTTTCAATGAGAAGATTTTGTATTATTTGTAAAGCACCTTGAGACGACATGTAAATTGGCGGTACATAACTAAACTGATTCTCTTGTTAGCCCAGACAGGATAAAACGTGTAATTTCTGCCATATTCTCTTTGTTCCATCACTATGTTATTTACTATTAATGGTTATTCCTTCCTTTTCCATATCTCAGTCTTATTTGTCCTCCCTATTCATCCATTTCTCTTTGGTCATCTTGTATTCTTTGAAGCTGATGCCATCGTCTATATAAAAGGAAGAAGAGAAGGAGGGAAGGAGGAAGGTGGCACTGACTCACCCTCCTTCTCTCCTTATCTCATTAAAATGGCTGTCAGAGCAAACTACGGTTACCAAAGTAACTATGGCACCACTCTGTGTGTTTGCTTCCCTTCATCCAGAAAGTGTGACTCTGTATGCTTACAATTCAAGTCTGCCATTGAGCGTGAAGTGGAGAGTGTTTTAATTGTTCGGTGCGGTGCACGTCTCATTTCCGACAACCCACGGAGACCTGTCATGACCTGTCTGCCACATAATGAACTGTTCTACGCATCCCTGATAAAGAGTGCTGCTTTGACCTGCCTGCTTTGTGTTGCTTCACATGTGCCGGGGCCAGGTGAACACACAACGCTGTTTCATGAAGCAGGTAGTTCTACTTTTTCAAGCTAAGATCCTTATTCTCTCTGCAGGTTTATGACGTGATTCAGCTTGTTTATGAACAAAAGGAAACACATTGACACATTTGGTGACATATACAGAGTGTACTTTAGGGATAGATCAATATCAACAGTGGAGTGTTGCATTAACACCTGCCATACTTTTCTTTTAAAACACAGATTGTTGAGTTTTTCAGGTGATTTCTGCTGCAGATCTGGCATGGACGGCATTTTGGACCCTATTTGTGCTCCAAATAATAATAACCAAATGGAAAATACAAACAAAACCTTCACAGTTTCCAGTCAATTATTGTATTAAAATTATTCTGAACAAACACATGGAACAGCATGAAAAAGGAAAGTGCAAACCATATCCAATAGTTTTCAAAGAATTACCAGACAGAAGGTTCATGTAACATTATCCGAGATTTATGGTATTAACTTAAGACCTGCATCAGAATCAGAGACTACACATGCTAAATCTGTATGTAAACAATGGCTGAAGCAAGAACTGCTGCGTTTTGCTTTCCTTTATGCTACCTCTTTATGATCTAATGACGAATACGGCCTGCAGCCTTCACTCAGAAGCTTTAAAATCGATCCTCATTGGACGGCATCCATTGTTGCTTATGTATGCTGCTTATGTATGCTTTACCCAGCTGTGTGAAGTCTACATTCTTCTGTGCATGTGTGTTGCTTTGGGTTCGTAATCAGTTCAGACAGAAGTCTAATGGCGGTCACATTATTTTTTTAGCACAAAAAACCGTGGAATGAATTAATTGTTTTTTCTTCATAACATCTGAATTGTGCTTTTCTTAAGCCTGGAACAGATTTTTCGGTCTTGGTTAATGCAAGCTGCTTTAACCTCGCTGAGAAAATATTCATTGTTCTGTTTTGAGCTTAGCTGAATGGCCATATTTCAGTCATTGACACTGTTTTTATTTGATTCTCATAGAGGGCAATACTGCCTTGATAAATAGCCTGTTTACTTGTGAATTATTTCCTTCCTGTCTGAATGAAGCTGTTAGAGCATTAGTTAGAATCCACCCTTCCGATTGGTTATCTAAGCATGATCATATTTTAAAAAAATAACATCAAACTTTAAAACACAAAGTTAATTAATAGATGTTTGAAGGGATCGTCTCAATATATATTTCAAATTTTACAATACATTACAAAAGTTGATGTTCAAACATGACAACCAGGTTAAGCAATAGGTCAATTCATCCATGTTGTAAATCATAGAAGTAATGTAATAAATATTCTTACTTTAGGCTTATTAAATACTTTTTGACAATTACTAAGTTGCAGTTTTTAAAGCTACACTAGTGTAACCAACCAATGTGTGAACTGAACCAGCTACTAAAAAATAAAAATAAACTGCTCTGTTACCCAGACAGTCAAGGTTATCCCAGGCATTCGTCTTTATGTTTAATGAGGGTTTTTTTATTTCCTTCAAGGGTTATTAAAGGTTATTGATATACCTCAAAATTAAAACAACTTCCTCTAAAGTTCATTCAGAATACATTTTACATTACAATGGGCCCTCCATTTTAGGATTTATTGGGAGACATGATTCCGCACTTCTGGATTTAGAGCCATAGCTGTGACTGAGTCAGCGCTTCATTGCAGGCCTGATCTGGTTATACTGAGTATATAGGCTGCCTGAAAAAAAAAAAAAAAAAAAAGCGTTACAGAAAGAATCAGGCGAAGAGCTTGATGAAAGAGATTTATTTTGGGCCTAGATTTGATAACCTGTATTCAATCTTCTCTGCAATGTCCACAACTGGGCTCTGCAGATGCTGTGCGCGTCTTTTTTTCTCCCGTCTTTCATAATTTCTTTTCAATCAGTTCCACTTGCCTTCTGTGATGGTGCTGAGATAAAATGTTGGGCCAGCCTCAGGCTCTAAAGTGGTTTATCGCCATAGAGACACGCCACTGTAGACCTGAGAAATATTCCAATGCTTAATTTTCAGATTTAAAATGGCATGTTTGGACACAGTTGAGACACAAACATGATGTGAGAAGACATCTCGACTTGTCAATGTTATTACCAACTAATTAGGGTTCTGCACTTTTTCGTTTTTCTTTTTTTAGTTTCCACACTAATGTGAGTTATCTAGAAAACTTCAGTTGCAGTTATCATGCGCTAAATTGGCGCGAAGGTGACTGTGGCCTCTCAACTGCGGCCTCTAAGTGAAAATGAAAGATTCTATGAATAAATAATGCATGGTGAGTTGATTCATCCATCATTTTTAATGATGAATTTAGACCATTAATGTCATTTACATGATTTGCACTCAACACATCAAAATGACAAAGTGTTTGAGGGGAAATAACGCAGCAATAAAAATTGATTTAATCCGTAAATTGCAGCTGATTTGTAAGGTGTTCTGAAGGAGTGAACTCTGAGTTTTACCATTGAGGCTTAAAAGCTGCATAGAAAGCCCTGCTTAGATTTACAAGTACATCTGGGGACAAACAGGCAAGATTTTGTCTAGGAGTGGAAAAATAATAACGGTGCAAAGAGCAGATGCCAGTTCGGTAGAAGCTCAAATCCTGAAATGCCAAGTGCACCGAAACGTATATTTCTTGTCGGATTTATCGCTGGTTTATTTATGTCCAATTTCCCCAGGTCACATGGGTAATATGTGTTAGAGCCCAAATAATTTACCAACAGGTGCAAGTGTCTCCTCCTGATAGGGACTCATCTGCGCTCGTCTATGCAGCCCACTAAATCCGCCTGATGGCAGGAGCAAAGGTCAGTGGAAGGAAAAGAGAACATCCAATCAACAGTATAGGAAGACATAAAATCCAAACTATTAAATTCACTCCGGCTCTTTATTTACTGGTAGGAAGTATTTGTCCCAGGGAAATACAGGAAATTTATCATTGGCATGTTGAAAGCACCTTGTCCTCGGACAAAGACAGACTTCCTCCTATTAGAATTAAAATCATGTTATAAGTGCATATAAATTACATTTTTGAGGATTTTGTTTAGTGGAAGAAATGTATGAAAATATTGCTAATGTACATATGCGCTTATTGGCACAGCATTGTGATGTTTGACCGTAAAACCTTTCACAGCAGATAGCAAAGAAAGGTTACATTTTAAAAGCAAACAGTGGGAAAGTTTCAATAGTTTGGAGTTTACTAAATCTAACAACAGATTTGCTCTCTTTTCTTCTTCTCATCGACTTCCTATTAAGAAAGGAATTATAGTCTAAGGGTAAACTGGAAAAAAACACACAACCGAAGAAATCTCCCGCTGGGTTTCAGTTGTTACTTGTTAAACATTTATTTGCCCAGACTGTGTAGTCTATTTTATTCCCATCACCAGCAGTAGATCCTGCAGTGTTGTGGTTTCACTCTGTATGCATTCAGAAATATGTTTGTGTGTCAAGATGACTGACAACTTTTCAACAGAGGCGTTTCATAGTCAGTTTGCTCGGAAACACGTGTCAACAGATTCACTATGAGCAGGATTTGGTTTTGGTTTTCCTTGGTCTCCATTGCTGTTTCATTACTCAGCCAACCAAACCGTAATAGACATATTAAATAAGATTTTTTAGTAATAGAAAGGCTCTGCCTAAACGACATGTTTTGGGAAAACCTTGCTAGCTGTTTCTTACAGAAGCCAAATCAGTGGTTGATTATAATGTCGACCGCAAACGTCAGAATTAAAAGGCAGAACATCAGCAGTCAGTCATAATACTATGACTGCCTTACTGTCCTCTGGAAAGTGATTGAAAAGTTTATTGTTGAAATCTGCTTGAACCACTCCAGCTCCCGTTGTATTCTGAGAACTTGTTCCTGTCTAGAGTGCCAATTTTCAATCCCAGTTTGTATTTAATTCCACGTTTTTTTCAGAAGATAACTGGTGGTCAAGTTAAACTCACTAGTTGCACTTCTGCAATGACGCAGATATAAATACCTGCAATGATGGCTGCATTCTTCAGTGATGAACAGTTTACCTAATAAACTTTGAGTTGGATTTCCCAAATCAATCACCTTAACAGCTTTTCTCCAGCAGAGCATTTCAGAGGTTGTTTTCACCGAGTCTGCATTATTCATGTTCCACCAGCTGACAGGAGGTGTGGCTTCAGGTAAACCGGCTAGTAGGAGTACTTTGAATAATGTGAATCTGTTTATGCATGATTTCACTGAAAGTTTTTTTTTGTTTTTGTTTTTTTCTAATTCCCTTAAGATTTAACACCAAGCCAAGCTGTCCATGTGGTTGAATGTGAACAAATAACAGATAAAAAAATGGGCTCCTCATGTCTCAGATGATGTAACTCAGGGTTATTTTCAGAGAGTAATTAGCTTTCTAGACTTCTTCTCAACTAAAATAAAAAAATATTTATGTATTTAATTTGAAACCTTTACAAGATACAACATTTTTACTGTTATAAATTATTAGTTTTTCATATTTCCCGCATTACAGAGTTTTATAAAACAGTGATTTAGGCCCGGGTCACTGTTGTGTGTTTATGCATAATAAAAACAAATTGTCATTCATATCTATTAAGAAATGGAATATTTGTAGGAATTCCGACTACAACTTTTGTGTTTTTGGCATGACACATTTAATGGCAAGATCCTAAGAAGTGACAACACAGGAAGACATCTAAAAGTACCCTAAATAAGGAGAGAGAGAGAGAGGTGAGAGCGATATGTACAAGTCAGAGATGATAGAGAGAGTTTCATTGCTTATTTATAATCTCTGTTAGTCCTTGCCTTGATTCTGACTCAGATCCTACATTAGATATATCTGAAGAAAAACTCTATCTATCTTTAGCTGCCATCTCTACACCAAATAGAGTTTTTCTCCCTTTTTTTCACTTGTTCCCATGAGGAGTACTCAGTGTGGAAGAGGGATAAAAATATGGAAACAACTGAACAGATTATTTGTACAGAATGGATAAAGCTTTTATCTTAAAAGCATTTACTTGCCAGTTCTAAACTCAGTGTCCTATTTTTATTACCTTTTGGCAAAGATTGCCTTTTTTCTATATTAACCATATTTAAAAGACAGATACAAGACTAGATTTCAAAACAAAAGAAGCTGAGAACCAAGTTTAGGGGTGGCCAAGTCAATTCGTTGAGAGCTACTGCTCTTCAATGTTTAGATCTATATTTGCTCCATCATCCGAATCAAATGATTCAATCCCGATTCAATTCAGTCCCCAGCTCTACAGAGGCCTAGTGACAAGCCATTCATTTGATTCAGGTTTCTTGCAGGAGAGACACATTACAAATTTTCAAACGAACTGATGTCCATAATGAATCATTTTGCTTGCTGCCCTCTTATTAACTGATTACAGAGATCATCAAATGTCTCACAAATACCTCTTGCTTTGACTTTAATTGCCAAATATTTGGAAAACTGAACCACACGGACTGAGTGGCTTTGTGCTCTTCCTTCTCTGCCATTGCAAAATTACAACCAAAGGCAGACTGATAGTTGTACTTGATATTGCAAAAGCTCGTTGTCACTCGTTCAAAACGACTCCTTCTATTTGCTTACTGATTATTATGCCAAATCTGTGTGGGAACTCCTGGCACTGCTCTGACACCACCCACCTAAACATACCTCTCACAGTGACCTTGGAGAATTTATCTGCTAACTCCTCTCTACAGTCCTGTTATGCTTACATTGGGCATTCAGTACAAAGACAAATCTTTGGGAGCTAAATAGATCCAGATTTTTGGCTTCCATGCTTCATTATCTCTTCATCAGCACACTGTCAGTTCCTTGTTGATAGCGAAAATTAAACAGCATCTCCTAAATCTTTGATTGTTCTCTCAGATGTGCGTCTGCAGGGTCTGTCTTCGGCAGATGAAGTACAAATGCCAGCAGCCATCTGGTGGCTGCCATGGCGGAATGAAGGTTAAATATTCTCTTTGTGCTCCAAACCTCTCTTACATACAAAAAGAATGATTTACCTACACTGGATGTCTTATACTTTTCAGAAAAATTGACATTTGAGGTGGCTGTTTAGACCTACATTTCATTGGAAACAAATGTATGTTTCAGGGTGTCAAGAGTTACCTGTCGGATATTTATAATTCATAAAAACTCATTAAAGAATTCATAAAAGACTGGAACCTGCTACAACATGTTAAAATTACCCAAACTAGAATGTCCCTAATAACCTCTGGGTGTTAAACTGGGTACAAACAACCTTGTAACCATTTAACACACAAACAAACTTACATGCCTAAGGCTGATTTACAGTAATCACTTCACGTGATGTCTAATATCTGTAGCACAATATTGAAAATCTGGCTTTTGTCTCAATTAAAAAAGAAGCCTTGTTTAAAAGAACAATCCAGCGCTCTCTTTCCATACATTTAGCACTCTAGCATAAACCATTTAATCTCCTGCCAAACAAGGGTGTCACAAATTATTTTTTAAATCTCAACAATTATATTTCTGTCTATTTTACAACTCTGATCTACTGTACATATCCTCCAAAATTAGCATAAGCACACATTGCTGCAGTGCCCCCAGTAACAACAATGTTTAATCTTGCTGAAGTGTATGGCAGACTGAAAAATTAGTAATATATAAAAGGCCTCCATAACTGTAGGCTTTAATTTAAATAATTGTAAATCTTCATTATTGTATTTCAGTATTTGGTTTTTTAGTTGTATTTTTTTTTCTGTTGGGTTTTCATACAGGTTTGTGTCTGTCAGACTCACATTATACATTTCCTCAAATGAAAATGAAAATTGTAGATAAAAATGAAATAATTACAATTATTAGTTACAGCCAAGTACAGCCAAGTTGATGTGAAGGACCAGATACAAAAACAGACTTACTTTTATTATTTCCCCATTTTTTTTAGTGTACATCAGATTATTTTATTGAGGAAAAATTGTGTGTATCCTTTTGCTTTTGGCAGTGTCAGTCCTCCAAAAAGAATACAATAGATTTATCAAAAATATTAAACATGGATATCACTAAAAATCAATAAACCAAAGCTTCCACCCAACGCTTTGTAGAGGGTTCACTTCGATATCTTTGTATTTCTATCTGTGTCTTGCTTCTCTGCTGCTATCTTTCTGTCTATCCCTCTTCCTCCGTAGCTCGTCGATCTCGCCTCGGGTGAAGGCTGTTGCCTAGGAACGGCTGGAGGAGCCAGTATGTGTATTAGATATGGTTTCTTTCTTCTATTTTCCCCTTAGTCCCTATGACGAGTTCTGAACTTTTTCAGCGGGAAATGTCAAAGAAAACCAATCCTTTCCGCTCTCCTCAACTTCATTTTACTCACTCTCATTCCTGATACGTTCTTACTTGTTTTACCTTTTCTGTCTCTCTTTGTGTTCACTGTTGGCCTAAGTATACAGTGAGCTATCTGGATGAGTGCTCAGTTTTATAGCCTCACTGGAACGACATGTTTTTGTTGATTGCTTCATACATTTAGACATTGTCCATTTCCGTTAATTTTGGAAGGGAAAAAAAACATGCGCTGAGTTATAGCTGTAGTTTATTTAGGACCCTCCAACCATTTCTGAACCATTTGTTTGTTTCTTTTATCTTCATGCCAATTATAAATTACATAAACATCACTCCTGTTGGTTTTCACTGTTTGGTTTCCCTTGTTAAATGTTTCTGTGAACATAAAAACACAATCTAAGTTTTGTAAACACATTTATGAACACGCAGTTATTTCTTTTTGCAGAGTTACCTTTTAGAATGCTGCCAGCGGAAAGTTTGGTCGCTCTTTTTCTTGGACGTCTCCAAGTTTCAATTTCAAACAATAACTTAAAATTCTTTCCCATTTTTATGCATTATGAGCGAGCCCGATGACAAGCAATTGGCACAATATAATTACATATGACAGGTATTCAAAGGAATGTAAAAATGCTTTTTTTTTGCAGCTTACAGCCACAGCCTATGATAATTAATGTCAGTTTCTGTTTAAAACCATGTCCTTAATTTAAGTTTGGTGGGGTATATACAATGTAAAACAAGGTGATCTTTGCCGCCGATGGCCGAACTAAACAACTTCTACAAAATTGGACAATATATTTTCTAAGTAGATTTTGGGACAAATGGAAGACAGATGCAACAGAAGGAAGTGTTTGTTTAGGGTTAAATTTGGTCATTCTGCTCTCCTCACTTCTAATTGCTGTTTTGGTGAAATCATATTTTACTAATTTATAATATCTTTAGGAAGCTCCTTTGTTACAGAGACTCTACCACATCCTTCTTCATTACATCCACAAAACTTTGATGGGTTAGGGTTAGGGCTCTGTGTCAGCTTTAAATGACACAGAGCAATTAGCTAGTATCTGTTGGCATTATATCTTAAATATATTGCGAAGGGAAAATTGTTATTATTTATCTATCTTAAGGCAGAATTTAGGAACCGTTAGCGCTCTTGTCAGTGGATATTTGTTGTAGCTTTGTTTGCCTGTCGTTCACGACTACTTAGCCTGATCAAACTGTATGAAAGTTGTAAAATCCTACAACAGAGAACTGCATAGGTGACACAGAATATCACAAACATGATGGTCCAAAAAAGACAATTAACCCATGTGATCCCATTCAGGGATGTTGATTTGATATAACCAGTCATTAGCCAAAGGTGAAGAGCAAGAGCACTTCAGATAGAATGTGTTGTTAAGGGACACTCTGACACTGTCTGCAGGGTATGTGCTAATGGAGAATAGATCGTGTCAATTAACACACTCAACAAGGAAACATTAACCAGCTAATGATGGTTCAGCAACAGCCACCGACAGTTGGGTGGGGGGGACCCTGTTGTCCCGGGACCATGGCAGGTTTGGAAATCCAAAGTGTCAAAAATCAACACGTTAAAAAAGATCCCAAAATGTATATTCTTTAATAAAATAATTTGGGATGGAATGAAGGTTTGTTTAGATGTACAATTGTGCATTTTGACCAACTAAAAAAATATGATTAATAATAAATGCCCCTTGAGTTTTCAGTATAAACATGTCATCTTTCAATACATAAATAACATCAACCCCTTTATGGCAACAACAAATCCAGGATATGTTGAGCACTGTTTTTGTTTGCATGGATGTCCTCACCATAAGCATCAAGTCACATTCAGACTCCTTTTGCTTCTGGCTCTTGTAGTTCCTCCTTGGATGTGCAGTGTGTGCACGCAGGAGCTTTAGCTTTCCCACACATTTGCTCTCAGGAGTGAGCCCAGAGACAACACACTCATTCTCTCTTTCGGTTTATTTTCTGCAGCTAGTCTTTGTATAATTAATGAGCTGTAAAATGTAGGTCAGAACTTTTTTTCCTCTGGACTCTGAAGAGAAGAAGGATGTATGGACTACTACTTCTCCAATTGCAAGCCTTTTGGGGTTACCGTACCCAGGCAGTGCTTTAGAATCATAAGCACACTTTAAGTTCTTCATTTTAGAGTTCATTTAAAATATTACCCTGTGTTGCATTTTATAATCCAGTAGAGTTATTACTTATTTACTGCTTACATACACAATATTATTAATTATGGTGTGTTTGCTGCCTGGACCTGAGTTTCTTAAATTGCAAAAGAGAGTATGGAAATAGAGCTTTATAGTAAAACTAAAATTTGCATATGCCCAAAGGCCCTCGGATTGGTTTGCCTCCATGTGCAGCTGATTAAACTTGGCCTTGCTTGATTTGTGCCAGCAGGCAGCTGTGTGCTGGTTGAGAGATGACCGTAGTCAGAGTGTGAAGAGACATGCAGTCATCAGAGAAGCGCTTATTTGCTCCAGCCTTCTGCTGGACGGCATCGGAGCTCAAATTCATGAATTCATGTTGTTCTCATCCAAAACGGAAATTACAGCAACAGCTCCCATCTGCCTCCCCGCATAATGACTTTATTGACTGTCATACCAGAGCACATTTGTATCTTACGGTGATTTATGGCTGCAATGAAGCCAATTGAAGGAAGCTCAAACTGCTAATTTCTTTTTTCATTTTTTTTAAACGGAACAGTTGATGCAGGGATTGATCTTTGATTTGATAGATCGTCTGAGATACATTTTCCATGGAGAGGGTATCTTAACTTACAGGCATTTTTACACAGATGGAAATGCTTTAAATGACACAGAGCGATTAGCTAGTATCTGGCCAGAAGCCAGCATGACAGAACGCGTTAACGCATGACACAAAGTTACGGAGGCAGTGGCACAGACAGGCCAGCGGGCATACTTAAGCCAACTGTATGTGTGATTGCTGCATCAATGCATACACAGGCCACTAAGCAACAATATTTCAGCTACTTTTACTTATTACAATTATTCATTGTGCATTTGGGATAACATGTCAAAAAATCATAAGTAAATGCAGATTTTATTTAGTTGGTGGGTTTGCAAATCAAAGAAGGCAATCTTTTTGGTATTTTTAGAATATGCTGTTAGAACATGGAAATATAAAAATCTGAGTGCAAAAACAGCTTGGAAAGTTGGATATTTCTCAGGAAACATGACCTCAGAACCCAGTATGGCTACTGCAGTTTTGATTATTGCTATCATATCTGTTATAAACTCTTATTTTGTTCGTCTCCATATTAGACTGAATGTTTGAATGCAAATTGTTCTTACACATTCTTTGGCTTATGGACTTTATGATGATAATAGGGTCACTGAAGAAAGCAATTACAATGACTGTTTTTTAATTTACAACTAAAAACACGGTTCAGTTGGTTAGGACATTGTCCCTGGTTCAGAGTTTCTACCTCCAGTGTAAGGTTGGGGAATTAAGAATGTGTGTAACTGACGTAATGTACAAGAATGTATTATGTGCCTTTGTGAGTGTGCCTACTGTTGAGTTACAGTCTTGCTTAGTTTCTTTCAGTTTCTTTTGGGGGAAAACAAAAATGGTAATTGTATTTTGTCCTCCATGGAATTTATGTAGACATTTTTTTATTGTTTTCTTGCAAAATTCTTAGATGGATCCTTGCTGCTAAAGGATCTGTGAGTATACATGACCATAAGTAGCACCTGGTTGACATCCTTTAATCTTATGTGGCAGTTGCTCAAGTTTAAATCTGATCAATGCAAAGGTGCTCCGAACAGATTTTCAGAAGAGAAATCCTGAAAGACATAATGGCTGCCCTGTTGTTTCTGAACAGAGCAGCATTAAGATCTCTGCACTAATCTTTATTAATCGTGATGATTTGAACTGTATTGTACTATCGCACCTGTCGTAAGACAATCTTGTTTATAAATTTAGATTTTGTTAGATTTAAAGTAAAACATTTTTATATGTAAATTTAATAAGATCCATTTTTTATCCGGAGTGATTATTGTTATGTTGTCCAACCCTTTGCAGCTATAACAGCATCAGACTTTCTAAGAGATTTAGGAGTAAGTTCATTTAAACACATTTGTGAGGTAAGACACTGCCGTGCTACACTGATTCCTCCAAAATCTGTTCAGGACATTGATGTTCTTTCCCACTAAACAAAATCATCCACTCATGCTTTGTTTACCAGTCTGACGTGATGTTGGAACAGAATGAATGCGTTCCTATACTGTGCATGCAGGATTCCTGTCTACAAAACCAGACACTGAGGACATATTTAATCAGACAGACAAACACCGCAATCACGTCTACACCTAACTTTACACTTGACTCACTGGAGACAGAGAGGTTGCTGTTTTCCTGGTGAACGTCAAACTCAAAGACTTCCATTACTTATTTTGGATAAAGAGAAATGAGTTTTCACTTCAGATTACAAGTCTCTGCTTTTCCAGACTTTAATGGCAATTTGCTTGATTTTACTTAAATCATCCAGTGCTTCAAATTTCAGTTGGTGGTGTAAAGCTTGGATGCAGCTTCTCAACCATGAAAACTAATTTCATAAATCGTCTACCTGCTGTTGTTGAGCTTATGTGAAGCTCCACAGAGCATGTATGTATCTCAGCTCCCGCTAACTCCACTGTGTGATTTTACATGGGTTTCAACTTTGTGCTTGACTGTTGTTGTGTCACTACAGAGCATTTCTGAGCAGTTTCACCATTTAAACAAATCACACATGACATTTTAAAATACAATAGATCTAACTAGATGACACTGAGGTGACCAAACGTTTCAGATTCATTGTTTATAAAGTGCTATAATTCTGAGTTTGAGGTTAAACCTGGATGAGTTTATCATCTTACTTCTTTTGCACTACCTATCTGCTCGGACTAGTAAAAAGTATATATTCCACTATATAGAGGCAGATAAGAATTTAATTATGGCTGACAAAAAAAAACAATGGTAAACAACATAAACGAAAATTAAAACACACCGATTTGAGCGCTTGTCCAAGTGAAAATTTCCAAAAAAAGATATTTCCTGACGATTTTTATCTCTTGTTTCTGTTGATCAAGGTTCATATTACTTGACTGTAGTTCAGGATGGGAACAACGATAGCTTCTTTATTTTTTTGCATACTCACAGGTATATCAAATATGTTTTATCTATAAACTTTCATGACAAAAAAGGATTAAAGATAGCATTGAGATAATCTTGGTAATTCTCTTATTTGTTTCTCTCTGTGCCTCTGTGTAAGGAGATTAAGTTTGAAATTGTGTCTTTAAAGGAGCTTATGGTCAATTGACTCTTAATGTTGCTGGAGTGTATGCAACTAAATGAATAAGGATTTAAAAGTGGATCAGCAAATTTGGACAAATGCACCATTCTCTCAATTCACACAGGTTAGAGCTGTTTAAAGGCTCTTTAGAGAGATGAATAAATAAATAAAAACACTGTATTGTTCCTCTGTAATATTTATTCCTCTCCCACTGCATAATAGAAGGGATTTAGAGTGGAAATAAAATCCATTTAAGAATAGCTTTCTAACTAAAATACTGTATTCTCCTCAATGGTTTGAACACACGTATTGTTGCAAAGCTAGTCATTAGTCAGAAATGCTTTTGACCCTGAGAAAATAATACAATATAAGCTGGAGACGGGTAACAGCCTGCAGGCTTAATGGAAGCCTTCCCCACAAAGGATATTTCCTAATCTCCTGTTGTCATTTTCCATGTCACCATAAATCATGACGTCTATCGTGACTGACTTGATCATTAACATTTTTCTTTTTAGCCATAAAATATTTGATTACTGTCTGTAGGCTGTAGACAGAAGGCTCACCAGTAGATGTTGGTCATTCATTTAGTGGTTCTCAGAGGATTTCAGGCATGCAAGGTAATCTTTCAACGCACCAATACAAATCCTTTCTGTTTACCCTTAAGGCTAGCATAAAACTAGCACAATATGACAAAACATCATTATACTTGCAGTCATGTCTGGAATATGATGGTAATGGGTTACTTTGCTGTTTTAACACCTGGACATGTTTCCATACCTGACCCAGCCACTGTCATCGAGAAGAACTGGCCGTAAGTTTATACAGCCGGACAATGATTTAAAGCACGCCAACAGCTCCACCTGTCTGGATTGGCCTGGTCAAAGTCTGGAGTTTAATCCAACAGATGAAAGCCGTTTCTGCTCAGAATGTCAGACGTATGTCCACATTCAAACAATTCTGAAAAGACAAAATTCCTCTATAGTGATATAAAAGAGACTTTCCCATTTGATGTTAGCTATATCTGCAAAAGATGGTATAACCACTAATTGTGGACACTTATCCTTTTATACAGTGCCGGGTTTGTTTGTATAGCTTTTTTTCCTTTAGTAAATGAAGGAATTAGGAACTGTATTTTGTTTGTGTATTCTAATTAGCTTTGCTACATAAGACTGGAGCAACGCCCTGATGCCTCAGCTCTGATCCACTTGACTACAATATATTCCTATCTGTTCTGACTTTAGTTCAGACACCAGTCATCTGAACAGAGAGTCCATGATTCATAGTCTTTACACTATGTCGCCATCTTACAAATGATAAATGTTGTGGCCATTTTATGAAGGTTTACAGAATTCTTTTCATGTTACTAAAATATTGTCAGGCATAATTGTGTTTATTATTACACAACATATGACATTTTTTCAAAAATATGGTATGAAATATGTACAGTAAATAAAAATGAAAGATAAAGAGATAATGCAATCATTTAAGTTGAAAACTGTTTAATGCAGAATGTCCTGCTTAATAAACCAGTCAATTATTTTCCCTTGTGCATTTTCTGTTCTTTTCAAGCTACAGTTGATTAAAATAACAAACAGGGATTCTTAATTGTTGAAATTGCTACTATGTTTTAGCAATATTGTGGCTTAAATAATAAACAGGATAACTTTTTACTTTATTGTTGACATTGTCTTTAAGTCCTGGCCAATAAAGGAAAGGCCTCTAAACATCAAGCAGAATGATGGATCCAATTTTATCAATAAAACATTAAAATGGAAGGAAAAAGTTTGTTTAAATTTATAGCAAAAAACACAGCCCTTAGAAGAGTTTGGGAAAAGAAAAGCCAATTTCACAGCCCTGGGAGGCGCCACACAGAGCTGTGCCATTTAACTGTTGCTGAACCAAAATCTGTGTCAAGAGTAATTTAAAGAAGAGAAATAAGTAGCCTATATTTTTGGTTTAAATTTCATTTACAAAGATTCATGGGGAATAAATGCTATCCTATTGCCTTATTTATAATGTTATTAAGATTGCTGTATTTGTTCATTATAATGATTATGATTATATTTTAAAGTATTTTCTCTCTTTTGCAGTTGGATTTGAACTTGTATCATATCCTTGCCCGCTTGCAATGAAGTTTATTCTTTAAATTATTAAATATATTTTTTTATCGTTTGTTTGCTGCATTCATGCCGATATTTAATTTTTTTGTGTGTCCATTACACTACAGGCGCACAAAACAAAATCCTTGAAAAAAGGACCCGTAAGCAGCTGCTAGATCATTTATTGATGAGCTTGGCAGTGAGAAAAAAAATGCACATAATGCTTAACTGATGTTTTTCGATTAAACTGAGCTCAATTTCTTAAACTCTAAATGTGTGGATGATACTCTGAATGCTAAAATGATTGTTGAAGGAGTTGCCAGAATGTGTTTCTCTGTCTCTCATCCTCTCTTTCTCTCTTCCTCTCTCAAGGTGCCACTAAAGAAATCCCCAATTACTCCTAATAATGATGTAATCAACCACGGCTGACGTGCCAGCAAGCTTTAATTAAGTTATTAATTAGCTGAATAATGGGGGTTTTATTCACTGGGACATAAGCCACAGTCTCCCACGGCAGGAAAGTGTATGTGTGAAATTGTGTAGGTGGGGTATGACAAGGTGTGTGTGAACGAGACTCAAAGATTGAGTGGAACAGAGACTTAAAGAATTGAGTGAGCGTATGGCAAACGTTTGGCTGAAGAAACAAAATGACTGCAAGAAAACTGAAACAGCAGACATGTTACGATGGAGGTACTAGTGTACTCATCATGTCACAAATGGAAATTAACTCATCTAATATGTTCCATGTATTTTCTCTTTTTTGTAGCCGGAAATTAGAGCGCCTCTTTTTGTTCTGATAGTGTTCAGCCGCCTCCTCCTCCTGCCGCCGGAGGCCAGTTTAACCTCCTCACATGTTGCGCTCTAGTTCAGGCTTTGGAGAGCAGGCTGACAAAAAGCCATCCACGCAATACATAATTACCTGAATATGAATAATATGAGCTGACCCCTATGACTCCAAAGGTGTACTGCAGGTTGATCCAATTAACTTTAAACTAAGGGCCTCAATTAATCTGCGATTGGCTGTGCATCTCCAGGGGAGCTGATAATGTCAAGCTTCTCCTTCACAAATTGACCTTTTTTTCTTTATTTTTTTTGACTGTGGCTTAAGTTGGGTTCTGTTCCAGGTAATCCGAGCAAAATTGCAATGACTGATTACCTTATTATTGATGCACAACATGCATTTTACTACATTCTATTCAGGGAATTTACCTTTTTTGTATCATTACTGAAATGTACTCATATGAAAGATGTGGTGTTTAAGAAAGTCAACTTTCTTCTCACATCTTATTGCCTCCTGACTTATTTAATCAATCTTAAAAAAAACAAAAAAACAGTGACCATGCAGAGTGCTTCCTCCAGTTTTTGTTGTAGACCCCAAAAGGCTCTAATGTATATTCCTTACTGGCATCTTCAGAGAGAGAGAGAGAGAGAGAGAGATTTATTTACTACACATAGACTAGAATTTTAAAAATTATCTTTCCTCCTAGATAACTAAACTTTCAAAAGATAGAGATAAAACTTTGTATTTTCATTCCAATAACCTGTGATTGCTGGCAAAGGTAATAAAGACTATGAGATTATGATTGTAGTTTTTTATTTTATTAATTTTTATTTTATTAGATTTGCTTACACATAGAATTAAGAGTCAGTTTATTTATATAGCGCCAATTTACAACAGATGTCGTCTCAAGGCACTTCACAGAAAATCAATTAAAATCCTACATACATCATAAACAAATCATTTTGAAAAAGTTTCCAATCTAAGGAACCCCAGCAGATTCATGGAGTCATTGACTTGCAGCATTGACTCCTCTGGAATCAGCAGACAGAAACAATGGCTTGTGTTGTCGTTGACTTTACAGCAATACCTCATACTGAGCATGCATGTAGCGACAGTGGGGAGGGAAAACTCCCCTTTAAGAGGAAGAAACCTCCAGCAGAACCTGACTCAGTACAAGCAGCCATCTGCCACGACCAACCGGGGGTTTGAAGAGACAGAAAATTAAAATACAGGATACTAAAAACAAAAAGAGATACAGGGAAACCAAAGGTTTACCAACATGGAATCAAATAGATAAGATGAAACTGCTCTTGTTTTAGGTCAGTTAGAACCATCAACTGTTAAAATGAAACAATCAAAATCAGCTTACATACAGAATGATTTCTTTTTCCTTAAATTTTGAGAGAAAGTCCGGATAATTATGTAATTGCTTTAGAAACTTCTTATAGCTTAATTGAAGGTACACCAAATCCACAAATGTATCAGAAAAATAATTACAATTTCCAACAAAATGTAACAGTTGTTGTATATTTAAAACATAAATAATTAGCATAACTTATATTTCATAGTTATTTCAATTATTTTGATTTTTGTCTCAATCATCATTCATACCTGTTTTCTAAAAAATTTCTTGATAATTTTTTTTTCTTTTAAAGCCAGGAATGAAAAATTGTCTGGATTTTACAACCAGAGAACCGTTTTAACTCAAGCTAGTTAGCTGGCGGTTCGGTTTATTTCCTTTTCATGGTTTTCAGACTGTGTTAGTCACATTTTGAGCTCATGCATTTATATGAAACCTCTGAATTATGAGCCTGAACTGCTAAAAAGTGCTTTTAGACTATGGGTGCTTCCTCAAAGCATGTTTGGTTATCATTAAATGACAAAGCTAATATGAAGGCAGGAGGACCGGCTTTAATAGAGATTTTGAGATTCGTGTGTCTCTTTTTATCTGCTGTGTCTTTGACCTTGGCGATGTACGTCCTCAGTGCTGCAGTGACCTAATATTCCAGTTAGACTATTGCACATTCATTGCACCGCCTTTGCATGTTTGTTTTCAATAATGGGAGGGCATCAATGGGGGAAAGCTAGTGCAAAACCTCCTGTTCATATTCTCCTCATCCAGCCCTCTTTGTCTTTGTCATATTCATTCGTTCTCCCCCTGATCTTTAGTCCTCTCTCACTTTGCCCTCGCATATATTGTCTCAGTTATCAGCCAGTCCAGCAGCGGCTCCTATTCTTCAATAAGTGGAGGTGATCCTGGCCCCAAGAGGATGGAAGCCGAGTGAATACAGAAAGGTCTTCTATCTCTTCCTCTTTATATTTTATTCGGTCTCACTTGTGTTTCAATTCCTTCACTCCCCCTCTTTATCTCTCCACCACCCTCTCACGCTTTTTGTCTATATCTCAGGAGATTTCTCTAAAAGCCAGGTGCATGCAGAGCAGTGCGTTGATCCTCCTGTAGCTGTGCAAGCTAACAGAATTATCAGGCTCTGGACTTTGCTGCCAGCTTGACTCACCTTCACCTCTCCGCTCTGCACACTGTCCAGCGTCTGGCAGCTTGCACACTGCTGGCCTTGGCTCGACAAATACAGACCTTGGCTTCGAGCAAAACGAATGCTGGATAAAGATAGCTTGCAGTTTGAGTCTTCAGTACTTCCTCTTCCTTTAGCAAACAGTAAAACATGCCAAAAATAAGTAGACTGACAATCCTAATAATAATTCATGAAGGTTTGTGGTCCTGTGGAACAACTGTTTGCTGCATGTATGCAAAAAAAAACTATGGCCTTGCCTTTTGCCCATTGAGATACCTGTCTACACCAGGTGTTGGGGTACAATTTGGGTACTCCCAGGTCAGGTGGACAGTCTGTCAGTGGAGAACACAGAAACATGCAGGTGAAGCAATTATGCACACACATAAGCTTTGTTCAGGGAAGGCTGTGGGAGAATCCAGAGTCCATGAATGTAAGACAAGATTCAAAACCCAGAACATTTTTGCTGCAATGTAACAGGGCTAGAAAGTGCCCCCCCTTGCACCGTGGGTAAAATATTCCACAATGAAAACTCCTTTTAGAATCCTGTAAGTCTTCAGTTGTTGCAAGTTCTTTGTGCATGAAAATAACATCAGTATTTTCATCTACATTAGGTCATGTAAATAATGTTTGATCTTCCATTGGCCATTTAAATTACAACATGATCTCAAACCTCTGAACTGTTAGGCTTATAATCACACATTTTTTATTGTTAACTGCCTTAATTTCTGCATAATATGTGAAAAAAGTAAATGTTTTTGTTAAAGTACTGAAAATTTAAGTATTTTTCATGCAAAAAAGCAAAGATATGCAGGTTATCTACAAAACGGCAACAAATTGATTCTAATGGTTCTTTGGTTCGATAAAGGATATGCAAAGAGAGGCATCATTAGAAAACACTTCCAATATCACAACCCACAATCTCTCAATCATTGCAATCCTCTGGTGAACCCATTTAAAATCTTACCTTGTAAAATTTGGTTGTCAAACCGTTGTCCTTTCAACTATCAGTCATGCAAATTGTATTGGTTTATCTAATCTGTAAATTTGAAACACAAGTGTCTTAAAAGAGAAATAGTAACTTAATTGTTAATAGGGAGCAGTAACTGATTAGGTGATAATTGTATGTGAGGCAAAAAATTTATGAAAATACCTCGGCAGTCCACGTCTTTGGTTCTGTATATAAAGACATTAAGGTTAGGAGCAAGAAAAAGCAGATCTATGGTCACATCTTATGTAAACATATTTTCTATTGAAATGTTAGTAAATATTTAAAAAAGATTATAGTAAAAAAAAAAATGTAACATGTCCTATACCTAAGTTTAAGGTCTTAAAGACACAAAAACCTTTAGAAACTACCAACAGATGTATTGGACACTGATGGTTGATCGAAAACAGAATCAAACATCAAGTACTGTAATAGCACTTTGGCTTCACAGAAAAAAATTGCAATTTATGGCACAAAAAAAGAAATCAACTTTTTGGACTTACAAATTCTAAAGTTAGATGATATCCAGAATGTACAATCAAACACAATTAAAATCTAATTTATCCTTATTCACAGGATACATTAGGTCCAATTTAAATGCTGGAATGTACCATCCAAGTTGCTCAATATTGGACATATGCTAGTTTCTGGTAATCATGTTCACAAATTTTTTAATAAGTTTCATTTATTTCAATGTCTTTTCTTTAGATTATAGGGGTTCTAATGAGATATACAAGAAAGTGCCATAATTCCCTTTGGCGATGTCATACTGTCTGTGGACTAAATGGCTGTGCATGGTCAGGCCAAACTGCTGAAATCAGTTCTAACTATTAGAGTTACATGAAGAAAACCACAAAATTCTGCATTATTTGGAATTATTTTGGAATCACAATCATAATTATTTAAAAACTCAAATGAGTCCTACATGAATGTAGTTTCTTTACATCTTATCATTGATGCTTCAGTTCAGTGGGAATATCATGGCAAGCGATACAATTTGAGGGAAAGAGAACATTTAGAATAGCTCCAGATTAGAAGCTGATTTTGCACATGTTCTGTTCATTGTGTGAAACCCACACAGGCCTGCTCCTTTACCTTGTCTCCCCCATCTCTCTATTAGGGACTCAAACACTGAACAATCAGGTGGTCAAACACGGCTCTTGCCTCCAAACACTCTTCCACATAATTCTCGTGTTTGCTGCTGCTGTACTTTGACAGGCAGGGAGATATTAATCTGTTTATATTACTCAGCCTAATTATCTGTCAACTATTGATTTAGGCTGCCAGCACCATCAGTGGGTTTAAGTCTTAAACCAGCCTCATTACACAAACTCCCAACAGTTCTAATTGCCAGGACAGGGGTTTGTGTACTTCTGCACAGCACTACATTATGCAGAAGGTTTGTGGAACAAATAAGGCTAAACAAATAAGACTGCGACAATGCATTGCATGCTTTGTACTATGAAGGATACGTTGATATAATTTTATATCTTGTATTGTCCTTGTTTGTGCAATAAGAGCTGCGTTATCTTTTCTACAATTAAACTTGGATTTTCTTGTCAAAGCAAAACCCCAGGGACCGAATTATGTTGCACAATTACCACCATTACTTAAGTAAATCTTATTTTCTTGTTTTCAGGAAATTAGGTTGCAGGCGGCTGTATGAAGCTGTACTATTAAAAACTTTAATGCAATTGGTGTTTTTGTCCCCTGGCTGTTGTTGTCAGTGAATCAATTCCAAACAAATACCGGATCCAATTTTTTTTCCTCTAAGGCCTCTAAGATCTTCTCTATTTTCTTCATGTAAATTAATAGTCTTGATTAGGTTAAATTGGGTTCCTTAATTTAATATTTAAAAAAATGTTAATTAAGAACTTGACTACAACTTAGTACATACAAATTTAAAAACTAAAATATGTCCCTGTGCGCTCATTTCTTGTTAAAAGTCTAGCTGCCTTTCTTTATTTGCCCTATAGGTGGTGCATGTTTGCACTGTGCAAGCTGCAGCCCTCCCTTGTGCACTACTGCTCCAGCTCCTCTGTGACTGGATGGCTGCTCTGGTGGCTCTGCCTCACTGTGCCATTGACAATAGATTAGCCAGAGCCGCTGGTGTTTATGTGCACACTTGGCAGCGTGTTTGTTGCATGTTTGCGTGTGTGGCTGACTGTGAATGGGACGCCGAACACTGATCCGGCAGACTCTGATAGTTTGTTCTGTTGCGCTTTGGTTCAGTTCCACACACGAGCGTCCCGTGGTGCAGGGCAACGGCTGTTGTTGCATCGCCCAGAGGGTGTTTCGTGTTTGCGAGTGTGTGTGGCTGGGCAAGGTTCAGACATGATCTGCTGGCCTGTTGGCTTGGTGTTTTGTCCGGAGTGAGCCACTGGGAGTTGGATATTGGAGCTCAACACTGTTCTTTTTAGCAGCTAACAGCCATTATTCCCCCTTCTGTAAATCTCACAAATATATTACTAACATGCTTACAATGAATCCACAGTCGAAATGCCAAACTGAAGGAACAATTAACCACATTATTATAACATTTACATAGGAACACGGTTCATGCTGATAAACCACTTCTCACCTCACTACCACACGCAATTTTTATTCAGAAAAAGCACATTCCTTAACCAACAGCTTCTGTTTCTGCAGCTTGCAGCACGTTCTCAGAGGAACAAGAAAAACACTTTTGGAAATAGGCAAAGACAGAAATGCATTTCCGATGGAAACCTTCTCCCTGTCAGCATATTACCAGTTGCGTCAGAGACACACTGGGTTCATTACTTTTCTTTTTAAAGGACGCTATGCTCTAGTAATAAGCTAAAATGAGAATGGGAATAAGAAATGGCACGGGAAATGTTCATCCAGTTGTGAGCCAAGTTTGATTACCTTCAAATTGCAAAAATAAGAAAATGTTACTGCCAATGGTTGATAAAGCAAAGACATAATAATGTTTTTGTAGAATAAAGGTTAAAGAAAAGTGTGTGTGTGTTATGGGAGGGGATGCTACTTAATCACTCAATTAGACAATGAGAGGAGAACTCAGCTTATAAAAGGCAGAATCCACATCAAATCAGTCAAATAACATCTAAATCAATGAGCAATTAAAAACTATTACAAAAATCATGTAGATTATCAAACATAAAATATAGCTGATATGAATCGTATGTTTTTATTTTTGTTCTTCTATTTCAGTTAATTTAAAATGGACATTACAAGAGTATTTTAAGTAATTTCATAATGCACATAGAAAAGTTCAAGATGTTAAGTTGAAGTTTAGGTTCATCTAGTTTATTGCAAACCAGTTGAAACTAAAGTCCTGCTAATCAAATTAAATCCATTAAATATATTTCAATTTAGTCTAGGCAATGAGGGCCCTATTAAGTCCAATCAAGTCTAAACCAGTCAAATTAATTTAGGGTCTAATTAGTTTGATAATATTTTAGACAAAAAGAAGACATTTTAAATCGAAAGGCCAACAGATGAAGCTGTAGGTTAAATCAAGCGACAAGCCTTTTATGTTTTGGTTTTTGCTCAATTGGGTAGAAATATAGAAAGGCATCTCTAATCCCAGTCCTCAGCAGCTACTTCACTTCACTTTTAAACGTTCATGAATGAAATGATGTGCTGAGGCAGGAAAGCAGAAGCTGCAGAACGGAGCTCTCAGGTTGGCGGTACACTATGGGTTGGCCCTAGAGGAAGGAAGGGGAAGAAACTCAGTTTGCGACACAAGTTTAAAATGACCCACTTGGTCATCAAGTAGATCCAGTTTATTCCCTCAGAGTGAGTCAGTGGTTTTACCAAACCCTAGAAAGCGGTGCAGATCCGCCTGACCTGAACACAGAATCAGCAAAAGGAGGAACAGATCTAAGGCCTCTCTCCGTTTCTAATGTAAAAGTGAACATTACAACTGATCTGCACCATAGATGTTTTACAGCCTGAGAGTGAAAGTCAAAAGTAAGCAAGTTTTTGCTGTACTCTTTATTGCAGTGAATGCTTTCATGCTGTTTTTGCTCAGGCTTCTGTGTAATATTTTACAGACGATGGTTTTAAAGTGAGCAACATTAAAATCACAGATTCTATCCTAGTTGCAGACACTGGATGTTGCGTTTTATCTCCAGTTGATTAGAACCTTCTCAAAGGAAAACTCCTGTAATCAGATCAGATCAGCCCTTGATTGAGACTCTTGTAAATGTATTTTTTTATCACGCTCAGTATAGACGTTTTCTTCTATGCAACATAATATATAAAGTGTTAGCAATATTTGTTTCATAACTGTGTAGCTTGTGTAGCGTACTTAGTAACAAAACACTCCACCACCAATGATGAGATGTTCTGAACTCTGATGGAGATGGAAATTATTAGATTTTGAGGTAGATGGGACATCAGCCGGATGGCAATGATGGGAGCAACCTGCTAATAAAATCCTGTTCTAACCATCAATGATTTGCATGCCGACATAAATCACACAAAAATTCAGGTTTGCTGCTTTTCGTTGGTGCTTTTTTTTAAACATAAACATGAAACAGCAGACTTGCGTTATGATAACTGCCTTGCCTCCTAGAGATAAGCAAGGGTTGTATGTTCTACCTTTTATACCCCGGTAGGAATAGAAAAGAAGTCTGTATTTTTTTTTTTAGGTTTTTCCAAAAGGTTAAATGTGTGACAGTTGTGGTATTTTATTTTTGTTTTGTTCCCTCTTGGCCTTTGATGAAGGGTTTCGAAACCGAGATCCTAGTCTTTTTTGTTTCAAACCTATTTTCTAAAGAAAAACTGCGACACAATTTACCAGAGAGAAATTTTGTAGACAAAAATCCATTAGTCATAATAGGCATAAAACTTTGCTATTACAAAGAAATAATGAAGGAAAATAGAGAAAGTTCAAAAGTTTTCAGAATCATAAAAATGAATCTTCGTCTAGAATAGTAGAGGAAGGATTTGGTCATATTTTGGCTGGTGTGTCATCAAGCAACATAGCTGTTTGCTGAGAAACTGTATGCAGATCCTGGTCTCTCACCCTTTAAACCTCTGGCTTTGTTTCCACCTGCACACATCTACACTTCTGTCTCTCCTTGTCACCTAATTTATTTTAAAGGACAGATTGCCATTTGCCTGAAAGCTTTTTATGATGGTACAGAACTTGTTACGGCAGGACGGCATCAAATCCCAGTGAGAATGTGTGTTTTTGTGTGTGTTGCAGAGAAAAGGGAAAGCTGGATTCATACAGCAACACCGGTACGGGTTCTCTATTCTGCAGGTGTTATTTATGCATTGGGCACTCTCCGTGAAACAACGCTCCCTATGTCTGATTCATTATCCTGAGGAGGAGACAGCGGAGGTGGAGGGGGAGCGACGGCAGCCTGCTCCTCCTGCTGCTCTTCATCCCTGCCTCTCTGTCCCCGTCCTCCTCATCGCATGGATCTCCCCTGAGCAGACGCTGTGAGTGCATAGTGCCAGCGCAGCAGGCTTTTATTGTGATTGAGTCTGCTGCTTACTAGGAATGATGCAGGGGAGGCCGTCTCTGTCTTGCAGACAGACAGATAGCTCAATCCTGGGACGACACCACACATGCACAGAAAAACTGCTGAGTTCACACAGCTGTGAGAATAAGTTTGTGGCTCTTGACTAATTCCAGTAACAGCTATTTTGGTCTTTGCTGTTCAGAAGAATCTTAAGTGTTTTATATTTGGAAATAAAGGAATCAAATGCAGTTTTAAGAAACTGATATGTAAGTCATTGAAATGATCTATTTGGTCAGAAACTGAAGTCATGATACCAAAACAGTATGAAGGGAATTCCATACATGCGAAAGGATTCAGAAGTTTTTGCAACTTCTTTTTGCCCTGACTCGAAAAATTAATCATCCATGTGATGTTAATAATCTCTCCCAGCGAGTTAAGAACTTTCTTAACTTCATTGCTTTAATGGTTATTTTTGGGGACGTTTGTTTCTATTTTTTTTGTCCTACCTTGATTCCGAATACGCTGTTAGAAGAACTTGTTTCCTTTAGGGTTTTCCTTTCCCTTGGTTTTTAAGATTTCGCTCTTTCATCCATTGTCCTTAGAGCTTTAGCTGGCCTCATACTTCTGAATGCACATAAGTTACTTCTTATCTGGAGTGCTGTAGCAAAACCTTCAACCACCATGTTTTATAAGTAGGGTGACATTTTTGAGTTAAGGTTTCTGAAAACACATGTTTACTTTAACCATTGATAGTTTACTCCATATAAAACAAAACTAAAATGTATTCCATGGCTTTAGAGATAACTTTGCAACTTTTCCAGATTTTTCTTAATTGTTTAGCCCAAAACTAACAAATTCCTTCTCGATCTTGACCAGGGGTGCCCACACTGTTCGAGCTTGCAAGCTACTTAAAAGATGACCGAATAAGGGACCCC
>JAVLVB010000111.1:788503-807137 GCA_032876305.1 Orestias chungarensis | reverse complement strand
ATTACGTCATGTTGTAGTGCTTACTGGTGGCAAATGATGGTAATTCATCAATACCAATTTCCTCATACTACGTGTCTCATAACTGGAATAGTAGGCTGATGATGAATTTTCAATGAATGGCATAAATATTTCAGCTCCCTACCATCCTTTGTTGCATTTCCCTTTTTCTTTTCAGTTGCAGTTTTAAATTACTGCTATATGATTTTTCTACACATCTTATAGCTTGTAGGCTTGTATTTCCGGCTCCCTGTGGCTTTTCCTGACATCTAATGATTGTGTGACGCAATGCACAGAATAGCTCGCACTGGATGTTTTAATCCATTTTTCATGTACCATCAGATAGAGTTTGGAATGAAAGATGTTGTGAGAAACTACTTGGACAGTTTAGTAATACAGAGATGCTTAAAAGAGATGAAAAACAAGAAAGGATTAATTCACACAACTGTGATGAAAACAGTCCTCCAGTAGGTAGCTTGTTATTGCAGAATCTTGAAGACGTCTTCTACGGGGTGTAAACAAGTTCATGGACTTCTCAATATGACTGATCACTGTGTTATGAGTATTTTATTTGTTTGACCAAAGGCCTAATGCCTTTGTGGGAGTTTGTCAGAATCCCAATGAGACAGTCCCGCATGTGTTTACACGGGCAAGGCATAACTTATGACCATATCTTAACAGGGTCTAAGTCTCATGTGCAGCTAACACAACCCACACTGAGACTGATAAATCTATAAACACACAGATAAACTGGTATGCCCTTACTGCAGCTTTTCAGTTTAATTAAAACCAAATAAGAATTACGCTTTCATGCATAAATATCATCCCTCCATGTTCTGGTGGATTTTAAACTATCATGTGCTGTACAATATTCTTTCATGATAAAAGTTTGTTGCATATTTGGTTCATATATTGCAGAAAACATCAATACTTAGATAGTAAATGACTGATTGGGGCACACGTATTTAGAATACGACTCAATTTTATGCTTGGATAATAAAGAAAAAAAATATATAAACAAATTACAAAATTCTGCTTTTGAAATACATAATTTTTTTTATAACTTATATTTTCAAAACTCCCCTCATGTGCTAATGACGATGCCTAACAGAAAATCTTCTTTACAATCTCCAATTTTCTGTTTTTAAGTTTAAATAGGAATTTCTAATTAGTTTTAGGAAAGAACGTCGCTGTTCTGTCATGTTGGAAAGTCAACACAGTATAATTGCTCCACTAAGGGTGTTAGAAACTTAGATTGCTGTGCTATTGTGTTGTGACAGAAACAGACCAGATCAATGAACTTCAGCAGTAGGTAGATTTAAAGAAAAATCAACAATATTAGAATAGAAAAGGTAGAAATGTTGCTTTGAACATCAGCTGCTAAAATAACTGATCACTTTTGATTGTGAGCTTTTGTGTGTTACTATTTAGAGTTCTTGCATTGTTCTTTGAGGCCAAGATGTTATGCTGGAATAGTCCATTAGGATGAACAAACAAAAAGAAAGCGTGGCTTATCACAGCTTTACGGGGTGTGCTTTTGATTTATATATTTCTATTAAACACAAGCGAAGTTTTTCAACAGCAGGCAAAGAAAAATATGAAGGAGCATAAAGAAACAAAGTTTGTTCATTGTTTTAACAACTTGTCTGTCTACTAATTGTGCATAACTAAAAACACTTTGATGAACAACATTTATGCTTAAAAAAGTTAAGTATGTTTAGTTTGTTTGCGTACAATTGCTGTCATAAATATAAATTAGTTTAGATTTGAGTAAAACTGAGCTTGTATAATTCCCCAAAACGGTTGTTTCAATGAAACAGAATAAACAAAATGAAAAGGAAATACATTCATTCAGAACTCCTCCTATTTATCAAACATATTTAACCGATTGAACAACAATGTTAAAAGTAAGTAAACCAAAAGCACAAAAGTGACTGGGTCCTCCTTGAATGTGTGTGTGTGTGTGTGTGTGTGTGTGTGTGTGTGTGTTTTTGTGTGTGTGTGTGTGTGTGTGTGTGTGTGTGTGTGTGTGTGTGTGTGTGTGTGTGTGTGTGTGTGTGTGTGTGTGTGTGTGTGTGTGTGTGTGTGTGTGTATTTTTGGAAACCAACAGGGAATGTTGTGGTTTGAGTTTGAAGTATGAATTGGATGTTGATGGTGATGTTCACTGAGCTGGAAATTAATATTTGGACTGGTGTAATAGAAAGAAATAACCGTCAGAGTGGTGGTAATACAAAGAAATCCCATGGTTCATACGAGCCCACGCACACATACTAATAGTCATTTTCACAGCAATAAAATTTCAACATGATGAAATTGCTGCCAAATCTGCAGCTGTACTAGAGCTCACACAGAGTAAATAGTGTAAAAAAATATATAGACACTATTTTTTTACCTGTAGATTAGGTTTTCTGTGCAGTGACAGCTGCTGCTTCCCCCTGTAACCACTTCCACTCACTGTGTCAACTCACCCGGCAGAGTAGCTGTGAGTGGAGTGCATCAACATACTCAGCTTTTAGCCTCAGACAACCATTTGAGTGGATTTTCAGTCCAGACATGGGTGGGCTGTCCATCTAATAGCTCCACTGCCCTCCCCTATGTGCAACATAAGGACTGAAGTAACATCCCAGGTCTGGAAAAAGCAATAAACTTCCCTAGCCTTGCCCAAATAATCTCCAGTACTGGATCTGTTGCACAGTAAAAACACAAAATGGGAAAAAAAAACAACAACACAGGAGAATACTCCTAAAAACAAAGGTATTACACAGACTGGTGACCTTTAAAAAGCATGTTTGAAGTCTTGTGTGTTTTAAATTCAGTAACAGCCAGAACAGCTTCAAATTAAATATCTCATTCAGGTGGGGATTTTCCTAGGTGACCTGAAGCTTAAACCAGATGATTAAAAAAAATACTTTTTTTCTCGCTTTCAGTTAGAATGTAGGTCAGTTTGAATTAACAAAATAATTGTATTTGCTCACTGCTACAATGCTGAGAAATGGTTATGTTACGGATGAGATGGATATTGTCTTCAAAATCAGAAGTTAAGATACAAAATAACCAGCATCTTTTGAAAGAAAGCCCAGATAATGATGTCGTGGCTGTGGAAACTTCTAATAGGTTAGCTGAGAAAGTTTAGTGGAGGCACAACTGTGGGTGTATTTTAAAGTCCCACCTGGAAGACTCTAGTTTCTTGTTTGAATTGATGTCCAAAGAAATCAGCCATAATATCAGGAAAGTCATTTTGAAACTGCTCAAGCCTGCCTTATCCTTAAAAACAATGTTCATCTGTTCAATCATGTATTTGAACAAATTTGAGCTGGATAATAAAGACAGAAAATTATACTGCAAGTATAAAACCTACTTTGTCGGAACAGTAAGTTATATGGATGTGTGGTGTTTTTCCATCATCATCCTCAAAAGAAATAGTTTTGTTTTAAACTTTGTGCTTTTTTGGTTTAGGTGGAAATGTGCAAACAGGCTGTGCTGGATGGCTTTTTGATAAAATCAGGATATTCAACAGAATCTGTCATATCTTTAAGCAAAAGCAGTAGGACTTTACTTCCTATGTTGATTAGGGTTCTAATTTAACATATCTATATTACAGGAACCAAATCTGTCCTGATTTACTGAGAACGTAGGAAACAACAAAGGATAAAGTTGAGAACAGACTTTGTTTTCCAGTCAATCTTCCATCTGAAGACTTAGAAAAATACTTATTCCCTGCTGATTCTGCTCAGACTTGTAGTGGAAGGAAAGATTTTTTGGAGCATGTTGCAGAAACCACCACTACATAAAACTATTTTTTAAAGTAATTCAACTCCTACATTAAGTCATGCTAGTCTAGTTCCTTTAAATAGTTAAAGTAAATGCTGATATCTGTAGGTAAGTAGAATTTCATGTTACATCTTTATTAAATCAGCTTTGAATATATATCTGACTGAAGACCTGAGAACTTAATCTGCATCATCTAATATCCAAAATGACTGCAGTTCTTGCTGTACATTTTCTCCTATCGTTTGAACCAATAGCTATTATTCCACAGTGGGCTGTCTCCCATGTTATACTTAAAAATGATTTGCTTGAAGGCAAGAACTTTAAGTGGCAAACGATGCTGAAAAAGTGATGCACGGTGCTGAGATAAAGTCTGTAGGAAAATATACACTTTGTGATTACTACTGCAAAACAATGACGTTGTAGTCTTTAGGGTACTTTGTAATTTACAATATTGTCAGTTTTTGTTGTAGGATTCTAAAGGAAAATTGTCCATGAACATGTGAAGAATACTCTTATTTATTATTATCTTCTTTTTTACAACCCCTTCCATTTTACCAGGAGTGTACATTTTAGCTTTAAGACAATAACATTCAAGGTTGAACTATATATTTCTGGAATTTCAGTCCATTTTCAGATTTGCTCAAGATTTGAAAAACAGCGTTTTTGCCTCTCTTCTTGGAATAGTGCAAAACCATAGAGACGGTCACCTGTTTAAATCCATGCAGAGACAAGCAAACTGATTTCATTATCAGTTTTGAAAATAATTCACAGAACATCTAAAAAAAGCAAGGTGGGAGAAGCTCTTACAGCTCGAGAGAGGATCCATGTGAGAAGCACAGATGGCTGCAGTAAAAAAAAGAGAAGTGAGAGGTCCTGAAAAAAAAACAAGCTCAGTAGTAAGAGAGAATGAGAGAGGAGTGGGATCTGTGTGGATGAGTGGGATTAGCCTGAAGGTGACAGATTAGCAGGTCTGAATGAGGTTCAGCCACTGAAAGCAGAGAGGCCAGCATCAACAAGGTAGCAAGCAGATAGCTGGACGGGTTACACTCCTGGATTCTGCACACAGATAGTAGAGTCTCAACCAGGAACGACTGAGGCCAGCTGGGTAATTCAGATGCACTGCTGCTAGGACAAATTGACTTTATTTGGCCCCGCAGTGTTGCTCTGCACTGCTGGCAGAAAGCAAGGTTCAGGATGAGAACACTGCCCTAAAGCTACTGTTGCTTTATTATCACACCGGGTCAGCACTGTGAACTAGCATACTGCCATTCTTTAGATATGGTTGATTGTATCTGAAATAAAATCAGATTAAACATTTCCTCTAGGACAATAAAAAAAAAAAAGATTATATCAGACAACTAATACCAGAGAGGGAATATAAAAAATAGACATTGATTTTGTTTTCTTCAAACTTAGAATTTTTAACCTACTGACTGGTTACTTTTACACCTTTTAACATCTTCCACACATTTTTCATTGAGTCAAAGGTAGAGGCTTAGTCATGACTATTCTAAAAGACAAGTTTAAGTCATATTGTAACTAATCTGGGGTTATGTGTCAAATTATTATTTATTTTGAAGATCTATTTCAACCAGAGCTTTAAGTTTCTGGCTAATGGAATCGTCTGCTTTCCTCAATGAGTCAACCATTTTGAGTTTTTTTCCAATGTCCTCTGCAGCAAAACTGTCCCACATGGCATTATAATGGTGCCCCATAACTGGGATGCTTGTTATTTGGATTGTCTGATGATTGTGCCACTGATTGGCCTTTAAGCTTATTGACTACTTCCATTGTTGATAATGACATTCTTACCAGCTTGAGTCAGATTCTGTAAGATCTTCTATAATCTGTTGTTTCTTAGGTAGGAATTCAGTTAACCGGAATCAGAGGTTTAAACATCACCTTGAGCTTCAGCAAATTGTTTTAAGGTTTAATCGTGTTAGTAAATACAAACTTCTGAATTTAAATAAAGTAATACACATTTTTAGAAATCTCTCTGTGTATATCAGATATAAAAATATCAAGCAAAATATTTCTGCACAGCAGTAAATGCCTGTGATAAAATATTGTTCTATGGAAAATTACATTGTTACATTCACATTAACTAATTTTTGTCATTATTAATTATTTTCAACCAATTTTCTGTTGAATGCTGTTACAGCATATTTCATGATGACAGAAAGAAGGGAGAAATCATCCAGGCCAACATCATAAAACGAATTGCTGCACGGATGCAGGATGGAAGCCTTCTATCATGAATGCTACTGCAGATGGTATCATAACAGGAAGCCTGTAGGCATGAGATGTTTAACGCTGGTGCAAACAAAATGGTGGAATCAGAGTCTTTGGTGTATTTTTACATTGGAGATAATTTTCTAGTCACTCCACATCAAGGTAAAACGCAGAGGCGATGGAGTGCATGGTGTCTCAGCAGTATAAATAGTCTTATTTTTGGGTTCCCTGTAGTATCTCTGCAGAAATGCAATGAATAATTCTGAAGTTCACGTTGCAGTCATTGCACCAACAAGCGGGGCCCACGCACACACACACATAGACAGGCGCGCTCACACACAACTGTACAAACATGTTTGCATGTTCTGAATACATCTTTGCAAGATGAGCATACAACACTGTGTATTAGAGCAAGGACTGCACGGTGTAATGGCCACCCACTGATGTCTGAGGCTGTGAAATTTGACAAGTTGCTCATCAGAATGAAAACTCTCAGAAGTTATTTGACATAACTTTACTTCAAAGGCCCATTTGGTGGTGTTTAGGTTTGCAGATGGAGGACGAGGAGAGGGTAAGATAGGGAGAAGAAGTGCAAAGAAAAAAATGCACTTTCTCAGTTAAGGATCATCTTTGACGCTGTGCAACATCAACAAAATCAGACTCTTCATTAATCCTAATAGGAAGTGTAGGGCTGTGCAAAATAATTAATACTCTTTGAACTTCGAATTTGGTCACATAACAACCAAAAATGTTTTTTTTATTGAAAAAAAATACAATAAATGTATATATGGAGAAAATGACCTACCGGACATTAACTTGTTATTTAAATATTGAGTTAATCAAGTCTATAAAGATTAAAATTTCAGTTTTTGAGGATCTGGTTGCAGATAAGAGTGATTTTACATTTTAAATTTTAATTACAAAACTTAAAAATAAGTGTGCAAATATTCAAATGACTATACTATAACTTAAAAATGAATAACCTCTTTCTGTCCACAAAGCAGTTATGTTAACAAAGGGACACAGTTTTTGTCCCTCCTGACTGATGCAGATTGTTTCTTGATTATTTTTTAGCTGGTATTGTTTTGGCCTCACTGTCCGCTAACTGCCAGTGATCATTTTTGCAGTACTTTTCGGTCATAATCAGTTTTTACAGCATCAGACCTCCCACACTCATGATTCATAATTTCTAAAAATGGATGGTAAAACAAACAGCAACCACTTGGATTTTGGGTTTCATGACACTTCAAAGCTAAATAGTACTTGTAAAAAAGATGGATGGGTGTTAAAGAAAAAAGGGTTTCCTGGCTGTTCTAAGAACAGTCATTTTGCTATATCTTTCAAGTCTTAGACATGCAGTCAGCATTGCTACCATTTCTAGCTTTAAGCAGACTCTAAGAGGGATTCCAGAAGAAGGTGTGGGGATTATAGACCTAGACCATGAAATAATTTAGTTAGAAAGACTTGAACCTTGCGGTTAATAACATTGAAATTCAAAACTCAATCAAATGTAGGTCTTTGCTGGATATGCAATTTATTACAGTTTGTTACAGTTTTTTCCAGGGTTTTGGGTCATCAGACATTTGTACAAACCTAAAATCCACAGATACTTGAGACAACTTTAAAAAAAAATCATAGCCACCTATTTTAATATTTCAAACATCAAATGTCCATTCCTATGCACAGGTCCGCCTTACCACTAATAGTCTTTATTACTAAATAAATGCAGCTCGATTGTGTGCCATGCAAATGCCGGGCAATACCACATATGTAACATTGTGCATAGGGATGTCAGCCAGTTGCATTCTATTAAATAATTTTTAGATAAAGTCTTCCAAAACATGCGTAAAAAGATGAATTTTTAGCAAATAATTAGACTTTCTATCCCAAAAGAAATATGTCAGTAGATAAGGGTCGGCTAAATTATCCATCTATTTACTTCCATTGTTTCTAATCTCTTGAAGCAACAACAGCATATAATTGTTTTTCCCACCAATTTTCCAATATTTCTGGCTGACTACTGACAGTAAGCTGCCCGGCCAGTAACATGAATCTTTCGATTTACCTTTTATAGCAACAACATTTTGGAAAACGGCTGTTCTAAAGCAGACCGAACTGCAGCTGCGGTGAGAAAGGTGTCCTACATAGCTCTCATGCAGTAGAAATTGCGCAGCGATGTTCAATATTTCAGCTGCCACACACACACAAACACACACATTTTTGGGGCTCAGGTGATGTCAGTGCAGGTGTCGTCAGAAAGCTTTAGGCTCACGGAGTGCACTGGAGGATGAAACGATATGGATACAAATCCTGCACACACACTCGCCTGCCAGCGCACACACTTTGTTTGCTTCACTTTGTATACTTTCAACTAAGACCTGAAAAAGCAGCGTGTTTAAAAAATGTTTTTTCTTCCTAAATGAACGGCCATATGAAAAGCTGGGGCAGATTTAGTCTTTAATCTGTTAATAACGTGTCAACTCAACATGTTTTTCTGAGCATTTATTTTATTTACGAGGGATTAGAAGCAGAAATCTACATCAGTTCCATTTAATTTCCTTCCCTGCTGCACTTTTTTGTGTTCTCACTCATTCTCGTGTTGCCCGTCTTCTTTTCCCCCCGCTCCAACTCTCTAAATTAAAGAGGCTTTTAGCTCTTCAAAGAGAGAGCTGTCGGCCCAGCTGTCCACTCCAGCATTAAACAAATTGTCAAGACGCACGCCCACATGGAGACATGTGTGCGCGCTCCCACAGACGTCCCTTCTCTCTCCGCGGCCCAGTTATTTGAGAAGGTCAAGTATGCGTTGTGCCAGCCTCACATATGCCGAGGGATCCGTAAATTGCAGAAGTCCAGGAGGGAGCCCAGTCGCCCAATCAGACAATTAACTCTGCTCCATAAAGGCCAACGCAATTTTGTTCTGGACACACATCCCTGCTTGCATACGGTCATGCACTTTCGTGTGCGCATTACTTTCTTCAGACCTTTCATTGATTAGATTCATTCCCAAATCTACTGTACAAACTTAATTGTGATTTGAAACTTCTGCCTGAGTTTATATATTGCTTCACAGTGTGTTTCTCACAAGCTTGAATGTAGACTTCTGACATCAACAAATCTGTAAAATGAGAATGATTATAAATTGGATCTGATCTTTTCCACCACACTGCCAATAAAGATGCATTCAAGAGCTTATTACCGCTTTCAATGACATAGTTTATTAGGACTGAGCTATGCAAACATCGTTTCTGTGTTGACAACATAGACTGGGATCCACACATACATATGTGAATTTCAATCCAATAACATTTTATTTTAATCCTAAAGGGAAATTAGACAGCTGTTGTTGCTAATATAATCATAGTTTCATTAAAGGTTAGTTGAAGATGCTGATAACTGTTGGCAGAAATGTTCTCATGTAGATCTAAGAGGCCTCCGACTGAAGACACTTCTTATAAGAAGAGGCTCACCGTTGTACTTAATGTTTATCATTTTATGAGAAAACAAAATCTTCCCTGGAGCGCTTCCTTCTTATCTCAGAGGGTATTTACGACTGCCGTAGAAGTTTAATTTGATCTGTTTTGTGAAGTTCATCATAGTGTTGCTATGGTTGCACATTGCAACAAATGTAAAAAAGTAAAGAAATAGCAGAAATAAAATGTAAAAAAGAGGCCAACAAACATTCTCTCATGCATTTATGTCAAAAACCAAAAAAGAGTCAGAAAAAAAGCAAGAGAGCTGCTCCAACATGCTGCCAACTTCATTCATATGTGGATTTTCAACATGGATTTCTTTTGGCTGAAATCAGAATACAGAAAAGAAAGTTTTAAAAATTATAAAATTGTTTTTTTTATCCTCCAAAATCCCCTTCATGGCTAAATCACAAGTACAGAGTAAACTATAAACCCTAAACCTATTACTATATGATTAAATGTTTTATAGCAATTGCTGGGATTTTATAGTTATAAAAAAAAACAGTTTTCCTAGCCCATTAAAATCTGCTTTTACCTTTAAGTTAAATGATAAATGAAAATTAAAAACTACAATATGAATATAAATAGCTATATGTTTTAATCATTTTTTGTCGCCAACTCTTGGCCTGTGTCTTTGCTGCTACAGTTCCCAAAAATGATTAAATGAAATAATAATACAACATAAAAAACACTTTTTTTGATCTGAAGTCAGTACGGCTTCAGATCATAAAAATCTATTAAAAAAAGCTATTTTATAACTGTAGTGGAAAAGGTTACCCTAACTGATCTGAAAGATGTTGGAGTGTTTGTGAAGGCATTTGACCTTGTATATTATAGTTATTACATGAAAAAAGGCTATTTTTGTTGTCTGAAAGGATGACAGCAGTACATGAAGATCTTCTGAATGCTTAGACGTTGTGTGTGGGGTTCCTCAAGGGTCAGTGCTGGGTTCAAAACTGTTCATTTTTTCACGTAAAAATTCAATATAAAAAAATCTAATAAATTAATTAAATAACAATTTGCAGAATAAATTCAAATACTATAGTGGTTTAAACAGGGAAATTATAACTGTCTGTCAGTAAGTGATTTGTGATATTATACTTTTCAATTAAGTACTACACTAATTATTACTACACTATTTACTGTGTTATTCTCCCACAAATTTCTATGTAAATGAAGAAAAAGAAACAACAATTGACAGTTTATTATAAATTTATAAACTTATGTATTTATTTATTGCATATCTTGCTTTAGTAGTTTTCTGTCAGGAACCAAAATAAAATTAATAAAATATCCTCACTGTCCTTCAGTCATTGATTTTGTTGTTATTTCCTGTACTATTCTTTAGAAAGTCAGCAGATGACTGCAGTCGAGCTACCTTTGTGTGTGCGGTGAATTTTGAGCCTTTAATTGTTGCGTTAGACAGGTGCCGACATAGCGAAGGGAGATGAAAGGATAAAGACAGATAAGACAGTTTTCTGTAATGACATGGTAGAAAGTTGAACAAATCTCCTATTTTGGGAAATGTCTGATTACAGGCTTCACTTTGAGTTTGAAAACAACTGTTCACTTGAACGTCTTTTCAAGATAGTAAAAGACGGGTGTGATGAGAGTTAGGGATCATGAATTAAAATAAAGACTTATGTACACATCTCAGAATATAACACTGAAAAAAAGCTGTTAAATGAAGCCCAACAGTTTCTATTTATTATTTACAAATGTACAAATTTTAAAATAGACTTACAGACAAAGATTTGAGCACCAAGTTGAACATTTATTAAACAGAAAACCAACAAAGTTACAGTAGATCCCCACAAAGCAGATGAATGGAGCTCATCAGGTAAAAGTCTTTTTGCATTTCATTTAAACGTAAGCACACTCATTAGAATGATTTGAAGTTACCTAATTTCATTGTTACAGCCTTTTTGAATGGTATTATACAAATCATGCAAATTTCAAAACTAGAGTAAAAGATGTGTCATGTATACATCAAACATCATCATTAGCATTTAACAGAGTTGGACTGGGGACTTACTCTATCTTTTTTTTTTTTTTTTACGGACTGTATCATACAACTAGCTTCACTTGAGAAATGCTCTATTCTGAATACTCTGTGTTCAGATGCTTTCATATATTCATGGTTCCAGAACTCAGACAATCTACAGCCAGTAATTCCCATACAAACCAGTTGCTTTGTTAAGCAAACTTGCCTCACACAAAATGTTAAATACCAAAACCTATATTCGAAGGCTAGCTGGCTCCTAATAATTTGTGTCTGGTTGCGTTCCCTATGCTGAACAACTGTCCGACGGCAGTAATGCTATAGCGATGCCCCCAGATGCAGTCCTGCCCTAAGGCATATTCAAAATGATGCATGTACATTAATGGTCTGCATGGTGCTAGTGGTTCAAATGTTGCCAGTTTTGGCAGCTAACTTAAGATTTAGTATTGTTTCACATTAGAGATGCTTCAGTCCCTGTTTGACTGTTCTCACAGTACTCACTTTGTTGTCATCATTATATCTAACTTGACTGTCCTTGTGCACATGGTCAGGAACTCAAAGTCCTTCTCCTGTCGCATTTCTCCTTATTTAATAAATTGAGGCTTGGATTCCCAAGACAGAATTTCTGGTCTGATCAGGTTTCTCTCTTCCTACATCCAGCAATTTAAATTTCAAACTTAAAAAAATGAAGAAAATGAACTGAATGTCTGCCTAAATACTACAGGGAACAAATCTAGGCTCGAGCAGCAGGAAACATCAGGATCTCCGTCCTGCGAGTGATAATGACAACTGGCAGTAGAGACAGACTGTACGACTAACGACAAAATACATCATTTAACTCCCTCAGACCCCTCACTGTCATTGACTCAACCTTTTTTTGTTGCCTTTCACCAAGTATACGGCTCCAATACATTTCATGCCATGACAGCTTTACAGATGTGAGTTATAACAACTCGTAACAGAGAGAAATCGTATATTTAATCATAATGCAGCAATCTGTTTAGAGACTGCTCTGCATTCTGTCCAGGAATCCTCTGCCTCACATCAAAATACCAATTTCAGAGGGAACGTATAGACTTCAGTGGGCACGAGATTTTTAACAATTACTGTAGCAATAATGCGCTGTCTTTTAAAGCTAGTTTATGAGGAATTCAACAAAAAACTGTCAGAATGGACTATAACTTGCATTTAGTATATAATTAGAATATAATTAGTAACTATCTTTTTGGCCCATCACCAAAACAGCTGAATATTTTACATGATAACAATCTTCTGACATTGTGAAACAATTGTCTCAACTGCATCGACAGGATTTTATGGTTAGGTAGATGTTGAGGTAGATAGGCGCTGATCCATCAAACACCCTGTATGCCAGCATTAGTGATTTGAATTTGATGCATGCAGCTAAGGGAAGCCAATGGAGTTCAGTGAAAAGGGGTGTGACATGCGATCACTTTGGCAGGTAGAAAACCAGGCGATTTGCAGCATTCTGGATCATCTGTAGCGGTCTCACAGCACCGGCTGGAAGACCTGTTAGGACGGCGTTGCAGTAGTCAAGGAGGGAAAGACCAAGGTCTGAACTAGGAGCTGTGTCTCATGTTGAGTTAGATATGGCCTAATCTTCCTGATGTTGAATAGAGAGAAGCAACCCGATCGAGAGACAGAGGCAGCCTGATCCGCAAAGGTCAGCTGATCATCGATCATGACGCCCAGGTTTCTTACAACCTTAGTGGGTGCCACAGATTGGGAGTCTAACCTGATGCTGATGTTGTGGTGAACACTTTACTTGGCTGGGATAACAAGCAGTTCGGTTTTGGAGAGGTTCAGTTGGAGGGGATGAACTTTATCCATGCAGATATGTCAGAAAGACAGGCTGAGATTTGCGTCGGTACCAAGAGGTCGTGTGGAGGCAAGGACAGATAGAGCTGGGTATCATCTGCATAGCAGTGATAGGAGAAGCCATGCGAATGGATGATTGGGCCAAGCAAAGTAGTGTACATTGCAAAGAGGAAGGGGCCCAACACTGAGCCTTGGGGCACCCCTGTGGTGAGATGGTGTTCTGTCGATGTTTGGCCTTGCCATGCCACCTTGAAGGATCGTCCTGTGAGTTAGAATTCAAACAAGGAGTGTGCACTGCCCTCAATGCCCATTTCTGCCAGCTTGGTAAGTAGGATGCTGTGGTTTACAGTATCAAATGCAGCTGAGAGGTCCAGTAGGATGAGAACTGATGATTGGCCTGTCGGTTTGGCTTCTTTCAAGAATTCCGTTACTGACAGGAGTCCCGTTTCCGTGGAGTGACTGCTCTTAAAGCCTGATTGGTTAGAATCAAGATGTCATGTTGGGAGACACATTTCCTCACCTTCTTTGAGACAGTTCTTTCGATTTTTTTATATAGAAAAGGGAGGAGGGAGACGGGTCGGTAGTTCTCCACTTGGGTGTGGGCTAGGGAGTTTTTTTTTTAATAAGGGACTTACCTGGGCTTGTTTGAAGGTGGTGGGGAATGATCCGGTAGATAGTGAAGCATTGATCACATGAGTGGCTGCTTTCACAACGGTTGGAGCTATGGCTTGCAGGAGTGTGGTGGGAATAGGATCCAGTGGGCAAGATGTAGGGCGGCTGCTTGTGAGAAACTTTGATACCTGATACCTATGAACAAGAGGAAGAAGTGGGTTCAGCGGGGCTCAGAGGAAGGTCCAGTGAGGAAGGGTGAGCTGTGGTCTGTGTAAATGGGTCTGAAAACTGACTGCTGATCGCTGCCACTTTGCCGGTGAAGAAGTTGGCAAAGGAATCTGCCGTGAGGTTGGCTTTAGGAGGAGGAGGTGGTGGGTTTAACAGAGACTTGAAGGTAGAAAATAGCTTCCGGGTGTCGGTAGTGCTGTGGATGTTGTCCTGATAGAACTCTTTCTTTTCAGTGTTGACACTTGAGGAGAAGAATGAGAGCAGCAATTGGAAGTGTGACGGATCAGATGGGTCCTTTGATTTGTGCTATCTTCTCTCCGCAGCTCTGAGGTTTGTGCGAATCGATCTAAGGGAGGCAGTCAGCCATGAGTGTGACTGAATGGGTGTTGCAGGTTTGGTAATCAGTGGGCACAAGCGGTCTAAGCAGGAACTCAGTGTTGAGCAGAGGGACTCGGTGGCATCATTTACCTCCAGAGATGAGAAAGTGCTACCGGGTGGAAGAGCGGAGGTTAAAAGTGGCTGGCCGACGGTGGTACGTATCGACGTCACTTCCTGTTGTTGCTCCGTGTGTCTGCTAGCGTCTGCTAGCTCCGCGCGCTCTCTTATTACTCCGAATTCTCTGTACTGAAATGTTTCTAAGCGCACCCTCACGTTAATCACACATTTCTGTTGCTTCACTGAAGTTTTTAGAAGCCGTAATTGTTCTAACCTGACCTTTTTTTGTGTCGTAAGCACTCGCTAACTTAGTAAGCTTAGCTTCTAGCGGTACTATGGGTTCTCCCTCTGCTTCTCTTCTTTCCTGCTCTGTGTGTCAGATGTTTCGTTATTCCTCTGCCTCCTTTAGAGATAATGGTACGTGCATTAAATGTAGCATTTTTTTAACTTTGGAGGCGAGGCTGTGTGAATTGGAAGCTCGGCTCCTTGCTGTTGAAACACCCGCAGATAACCGAGGCCCATTAGCTAGCGTGGGGCCAACAAGAACAGGTTGCCCTAGTGATCCACCAGCAGTTCCCATGCAGCTGGGAAAGCAGCCTAGCTGGGTGACTGTACGCAGAAAGCATAGTCCCAGAACCCAGCCTTTGGCTCACCACCAACCTGTTAACGTTTCAAACCGATTTTCCCCACCCAGCGATACACCCGCTGAGAAATAGATTCTGGTAATATGCACCTCCATAGTCAGAAACAATGTCGGACTCTGTAGTTTTCTCTGGTCCCCTGCCTGATCGGACCAGTGACGACATGTTTAGTCGCATGTTGTCATTCAACCATTGGTTATCTAGGTTGTGTCCAGAAAACGGTGTGGGTTACATTGATAATGGGAAAACCTTTTGGGGAAAACCTGGTCTGATCCAGAGAGACAGCATCCATCCCACTTTGGACGGAGCAGCTCTTCTTTCTAGAAATATGGCCGAATTTATTAACTCCCCAAATTACTGACAAACCAGGGTCCACACCAGGAAGCAAAGTCGTAGTTTAGAACTCTTCTCTGCGGCTTCTCTACAGTTACCTACCCAACATCCCATTGAGACGGTGTCTTGGGTATCATCTGGGTATATTAAAGATCAATCTAAAAAGAGCTAATCCTGAAAATCTCATAAAGATAAAACAACTCAAATGAAACAAAAATGTACAAATATTACGTGTGGCTTATTGAACATCAGATCTCTATCCTCAAAATCCTTATTAGTTAATGATTTAATTTCTTGATAATCAAATTGATTTGCTTTGTCTCACAGAAACCTGGCTGCAGCATGAGCATTACGTTAGTATCAACAAATCAACTCCCTCTAATTATTCAAACATTCACATTCCTCGAAGTACTGGGAGAGCTGGAGGAGTAGAAAGCATTTTTCAATCAGATATATTAATTAATCCCAGGCCGACTAATAGTTATAGTTCTTTTGAACTTTTAACCCTTAGCCTTCCTCATCCAACCTCTGAAAGAATTAAACCACTTCTAATTGTTATCTTGTATCGTCCGCCAGGTCCTTACTCTGAATTTATAGATCAAATCTTAGATTTTTTATCTGAAATAGTGTTAAGCACTGATAAAATTATTATAGTGGGAGATTTTAAAATTCATGTTGACACCAAAAATGACAGTCTAAATTTAGCCTTTACTGCCATTTTAGACTCAATTGGCTTCACTCAAAAAATCCAAACACCTACTCACTCTCTTGGTCACACTTTAGACCTTTGCATTGAGTGTGAAAAAGTTATAGTACTGCCTTATAACCCTCTCCTTTCTGACCATTTTTTGATAACTTTTGAATTCTTTTTCACAGAGTACTTAAAATCTGAAAGAAAATGTCTTTATAGTAGGTGTCTATCGGACATTGCTGTTACAGCCTTCAAAGAAACCATTCCACCTCTAATTTCTTCCGTATTTCAGAGAAACGGAGTGGAGGGCAAGAAATTAATTTCATGCCCTACACAGATTGATGCTGTTGTTCATAGTATTACATCCTCATTGCGTACAACATTAGACAACGTAGCCCCAATAAAAAGGAAAGTGATTACCCATAGGAGGTCGGCCCCCTGGTTTATTTCAGAACTTCGTACCTTGAAGTGAAAAAACAGGAAATTGGAGAAGAAATGGCGGTTTTCGCTTTTAGAGGAGTCCTATTTATCCTGGAAAAACAGTTTGCTTCTGTATAAAAGGACCCTGCGCCAAGCTAGATCTGCATATTTTACTTTACTAATAGAGGAGAATAAGAACAATCCTAGGCTTCTTTTTAATACAGTTGCTAAACTTACGAGAAATGAAAACTCTGTTATATCACCCATTCCTCCAACTCTTTGCTGTAATGACTTTATGGAATTCTTTATTGATCAAATTGAATCTATTAAAACTAAAACTGATGGCTTCCTACCAAAAATAACTACTACCTCAGTAAGCAATGAGGTACTGTATGTGGCTCTGGAGCCTGATCTCTGTTTGAAGTGTTTTGTTCCAGTTGAGCCTTCTGAGCTTTCAAAAATGTTTTCTTCATATAAGCCTTCAACTTGTATGTTGGATCCAACCCGACAAAATTGTTTAAAGAAGTATTTCCATTATTACCCCCATTTTGGAAATGATTAATTTGTCATTAGTGAATGGATATGTACCAGAGGCTCTTAAGGTAGCTGTAATAAAACCCCTACTTAAGACACCGTCTCTTGATCAAGAAGACTTAATAAATTACAGACCCATATCTAATCTTCCTTTTTTATCTAAAATCCTTGAAAAAATTGTTGCTAATCAACTGAGAGAGCAGTTGAGGAATAATGACCTATTTGAAGAATTTCAGTCAGGTTTCAGAGCTCATAATAGCACTGAGACAGGTCTTCTTATAGTTACAAATGATATGCTCATGGCCTCAGACAATAGGCTCGTGTCTATTTTAGTTCTGTTAGATCTCAGTGCTGCTTTTGACACAGTCAATCACAATATCCTCATTGAAAGGCTCGAACACTCTGTGGGGATCAAGGGAACAGCACTAGGCTGGTTTAAATCGTATTTGTCTGATAGATCCCAGTTTGTTCATCTAAATGACAAATCTTCTCAGCATTGTAAGGTTACTTGTGGAGTACAACAGGGTTCTGTACTTGGCCCAATTCTATTTACTATATACATGCTCCCTATTGGTAAAATCATCAGACAGCATGGTGTTAATTTCCACTGTTATGCTGATGATACACAACTGTATTTATCTATAAATGCTGATTAATCCAGTCAGTTTGGTAGATTACAGGCATGTCTAGATGACATAAAAATGTGGATGACTTTAAACATTCTGCTCTTGAACTCTGAAAAGACAGAAGTTGTTATCTTTGGACCAGAACCTCTAAAAAAGAAATTGCTTAGTCAGCCACTTGACCTGGATAGGATCAGGTTGGCATCTGGTGACAATGTAAAGAACCTTGGTGCTATTTTTGATCAGGAAATGTCTTTCAAGTCTCATATAAAACAGGTCTGTAAGATTTCCTTCTTTCATTTTAGGAATATAGCAAAAATTAGAAATATTCTCTCTAGGATAGATGCTGAAAAGCTAGTCCATGCATTTGTTACTTCAAGGCTGGACTATTGTAACTGTTTATTAGCAGGAAGTTCACAAAATGCAATTAAAAGTCTACAGTTGGTCCAAAATGCTGCAGCAAGAGTTCTGATGAAGCTTAAAAAGAGAGATCATATCTCCCCAATTTTAGCTTCCCTTCATTGGCTCATTATAAAGCCCTTACTAATAAAGCTCCATTGTATATCAGAGATCTGATTTATCCTTATGTCCCTCACAGAGCATTTCGGTCTCAGACTCCAGGTTTACTGGTGGTTCCTAGAATCTCTAAAAGCACAATGGGAGGCAGATCGTTCAGTTATCAGGCTCCTCTTCTGTGGAACCAGCTTCCAGCTTTAGTCCGTGAGGCAGACACCCTGTCTAGTTTCAAATCTAGGCTTAAAACCTTCCTGTTTGATAAAGTTTATAGTTAGGAAAAGGTAGAGAA
>JAVLVB010000111.1:756546-786746 GCA_032876305.1 Orestias chungarensis | reverse complement strand
GGAAAGGGAGGTGAAGGGGGTTAGACAAGATTGGAAGGACTAGGAGAGTAAAGAGGGGTTTTTTTCTCAAAAGCTTAAATCACAAATGCATCTTTAACAATACAGTAGCTGCAGGTCTCTGTGTAGCACAAAGCTAGGGTTGCATTGTTGTCGAGCTCCTAAATACTTGTTGTTTTATTTCTCAAGTGGATTTTGCTGAATAATATTATTTTATAACTTAAAATTTAGAAAGTTAATATAATATTCCAAATCATATGCCCCCCTTCATCCTGAACAATTTTTACCCACTCATCTTAATAATATTCGTTAGAAATGTCATACATTTCATGAGTCCTTCTTAACTTATCATGAACCATTTTGAAGGACTATAGAACTTTACTTCTGGAGGAAGCTCAGGTCCTTCAAGGTTTGCAGCAAGATAGTGGAGATCCATCATTCTGTTTTGTAGAGTGTATGTTCTTCTGCTAGCACACTTTAGGGCAAAAGCATCTGAGCCAGGGACTTAAAAAGCCTCAACAACATAAAAAGAAGTCTGGCTCTGTCGTTGAGGAACCACTGGAGATAATGAAAAGAAGGATTCTTCCGAACATTAGGAATATTAAGGACAACCTGAGCTTAGACTTCTTAAGACTGCTTTAAAACAATAGAGAGTCTTTGTAGACCTCCACAGGAGATGCTTCTGACCCACAGACATCAGGATATGTAATAACTTGAATAATATTATGTGCATTATAACACATAATATTATGAGTCTTTGAATTCAGTTACATTCTATTCAGGTCTCATTTCTCATTTTTTATCCTAACATTTCTCTATGTAACTTCATTACATCCTTTACAACCTCTTTTAATCAACTTCATTCCTCTCAATGCTTATCAACCATAAGTATTTTCTCTGTTTTACAACATCTTCTCACTCTACTTTTTTTTATTAGTTTATACGGATTTATTCAACAAAAAGCTTTTCAAATTGTTCTTGTACCTAGACCCCGAACTGTCTCAGAATTTCTTCCTGAAGGATCTCCTCCTGAAGATTTTAGTTATTTAGGAGATGAATGACAACATTTAGCTTCACCCATGATCCCAATTTCTCTATCAAAGATAAAATTATACATATATATTTAGTTATATATATATATATATATATATATATATATATATATATATATATATATATATATATATATATATATATATATATATATATATATATATATATATATATATATATATATATATATATATATATATATATATATATATATATATCATAGTTGTAAGGCGTTTAAGCAATAAACGATCAAGTAATTACATGGACAGTTAGAGCGCCAAAGTATATCCACTAACAAGTCATATCTCAGTAAACACTCACAAATAAATCAGTTATTTTAATGATTTCTTTTCTTTATGGAATTCTTTCACAATTGGGTTTTCAAATGTCCGAGTCAATAACATTTCGCAGAGCTGAATAGAGCAAGGCACTCTGCAACACAGAGAGTGTGGGAGACAGAGAGGAAACGAGAGCGAAGGCTGGAGGGTAGCAGCGATAATGAGAGGAAAGTCCAGTCTCTGTGTGTCCGCCAGCCTCGGCAGCCGCTAGCTGGCTATTAGTAGCTGCAACACAACCACAAGGCTCTGTGACAGTCAATTAAACCTCTTTATCTGGGATGCCTGCATCTCTTTCTTCTTCTCCTCCTCCTCCTCCCCTGTACACTTTATCCTGTGTGCTCTTTTCCTTCACATATGTTCATTCTTCCCCCATATTTTGTCCTTTCCACTTCCCTCTCAATTTTCCGCCTACTTCTTGAACTCCAAATAATCTACATGAACATAAAAATACACCTCCCAGCAGCGGTAGCTTGCCAAGTAAACCGTGTTTACATGGATAGCCTTAACGAGGCATCTTTGAATTTGTGTGATTGTCTGTATGCACTCTGCCTTTGGTCAAACTAATATCTCTAAAGCATCTTGTGTCTTTAGGCATTGCTGTGGTTCTTTGCAAAGTCAAACTGGGGCTAAGTGTCTTTCCTTTACTGAGTGATGGGGTTGTTTACTGCAGTACAACAGCAGATATTTAAAGCTGCAATAAGGTGTAAAAATGACTAATTATTTATTAAATAATTAAGAAATAAATGAAGCAGTAATCATTTCACTCTTGAAAGCAAAACAACTCTCCCTTAGGAGAGGCCTGTGAGCTGCTATTAGAATAAAATGCTTCATCTGACATTCCATCAACATCTCTTGATTGTCTGCATATGAACAGTGTGTGATTTAGTAAAATACATGAAATTTAATTGTTGGATCCAACGACTGTCATGGCTAAGAAACACACATAGTGTTTAACTGATATTAAACACAAGATTACACTGTATTTAATCCAAAGTGCTTAAACTTTTAGACCAAGAGGACTACAGTTTAGATATAAAGAATGCAAAGTACTGGTTAAAAGTTGTAAGGTTTAAATATATACAGTACATGCTCCTAAATTAGGATAACCAAGCCTCATGTGGAACATTAATTTTAAAAGGCTACATTCAAACATGGCTTGTCGGTCAAACAACACGTTTTCTGGGCTAGACTGACATTAAATAGCTATTATAAAATATATTTTAACATCCAGACTAGAATGTTAACAATCAGGGTTGAACATAGGCAGTATACTGTTAGCTGTTATGACAAGATTTTGCAAAATATTCTGTGTCCGTTAGCCTTTTTCCATTCAGTTTGTTTCACATAGTACTCCTCAACAGTCCTTTCACTACTTTCACATGGATTGAAACCTTTTTAAGATACAGAATTGAAGTCATTTTATTTACCTTATAGTCTCAATTGTCATGTAACATGATTATTCTGCTTGTATGTGAGACGGATTATGGTAGAATCATTGACTTAAAGCTTATTTAACTGGAGTTTATCTTCAAGCCGTGCAGCTAAATGGTTACCTGTATTCTTCTGTTGTGGAATTTGCATTAGGGTAGGTCCAATCAGTGTCTTTTATGGCAGTGTGAAAGTAAGCTTTTGCCAGAACAGAGTTCTGACAAGCGTTTCAGCCTCTTTCTTTTTAATGAGACACCAACATCTGGCTGAGCAGTGACGAAAGCAAGTGACATTAGACAAAAAACGAATGTGCCTCATCCAATAAAGTCCAATGTTCCTTCTTTACATGTTGGTAAGGTAAAACATTAATACTTGTTTAGTTTTCTTTGAAATAAATTTCATGAATATTGCAGCAACTGCTATCAATAAAAAGAGAAAATCAATCACAGACAGCAGGGCAACAATAAGTACTCGGAGGCAAGATTAGTTTGACCTTCTTTAAAAATAATAATTGATCCTTACCTTGATTCAATACTTGTAATCAGATTTGGATATTCTGTTGTCTCAGAGATCATTGTCAGTCTAAAAACATACTGCTTTGGTGACCATCCAACTTTAAATTGACACTTTTTGTAAGTGATTTGCAGAATACTTTGTCCTCATTTCCCCTTTGTGTCCCACTTGCTGGGACAGGCAGCCGCCACCCCCCCAAAAAACTAAGATACTATTTTTTTGTTAGAATAATCTCATGATTTTGCCTGGAGTCGGTTAAAGTAACATTTACAGGGAATTGAAATCACCAGAGGTGATTCATAAATTATAACTTAAATCATTGAATTAGAAAATAAAATATTCTCTGTTAAGAACGATGAGTCTCTGGATATGACAAATACATTGTCGATGCCACTAAGTGGGTGTTTTTCAAAACCCAGCCCCTTGTATGACATCAACAAGCCAAATATCAATTCCAAGTGATGGTAAGAAATAAAAACATTATAATGAACACAAATGAGCCTCTAAAGAGTTCATATTCAGAGGTCATCGAATAAATAAATGCCATACATTTGTAAATAAACAGACGCTCGATATGTTGTGGCCTCGTTAAGCAAAATCATCAGTGTCATATGGAGAGAGTGAGGAAAGAGCAGGAAGGCAGCAGCTGCACACAAGCTGAATCATCTGCTTAGTGTGTGTGATTTATCCATATTTCACTTTTTCATTTACATATTTTAGTCTATTGTTTGACACAGCGTTGCTGTAGAGGGATCCACTGATGCTCTTACCATCACATATTAATAACAAATGTTTTTCTTAATGCTCTTTCCTGGTGATAACAGGAGATTCCTGCAACACGGGGTTCTGTTTGGAATGACTTTTGAACCTTTAAATTATTTTATTAAGTGCATTTATCAACATATGTGACTAAAGCAATTGTGTAGACCTTTTTGAAACGGTAGCGCTAGGACGAAACATCTCTATGTTTGTTTTGATCTCTTCATATTCTAGAATTGTGCCGCTCAGGTTGGAAGCATATTAATGTGACTGTGCATTAGTTATGATTTCTTCTTTTTTTCAAAAAGGTGTGCGCACAACTCTAACATTCATATTCGTTTATATATGTGAATAACATTTTTGGAAATACATGTGAGTCTGAGAGTATAAATCTAAAAGCTGTCATACAAGAACTCAAATTTTTATGACCGGTCGGAGCAACTGCCTCTGGTCAAGCATCACACGTAAGAGCAATATATATTTCTATATAAACAAGTGGTTTCTCCACCAGGTCCTTCTGCAATCTTTAAATTTGGAGGAGGTTGTGTTTGATGTGATCACGGATCGGTCACTCCGCCCTGTGACGTCATTGTAACGATTTGTTCCTCGTACCCACAAAGTTGAATTCGTGTCCATGGAGAAAGGAAGAGTCCGTAGTTGTAAAAATTAGAGTTACATTCATAAGATTTTGCGCTGACATCTTTTAGATTCATACTCTCAGACTCAGAAACATTTCAGCAGAATTTTGGGCACAAGAACATTTTTTACGTAAGTATCTTCCACCCACAAACGCAGCTGTTAGCATGTCAGGACTGTCATGAGACTGACGTACATCAGCAGTCATCACTCAGATTTCTCTCCAGATGTGTTGCTAGTGTAACTAACTGGAGATCATTTCAGTTCCAAAGTATTAACTTGCACAATGACTTATTATTTGAATCTTACTTGGGTGAGTTACAAAATTGGTTTTCCTTTCGAGTAGATCAGATTATGTTCAATAAAATTCAATAATATATTTTAATTCTGGCAAAAAATACACAAGGAACACTTTCTGGCATTCTCTTCACTTGTAAATTTCCCATAAAGGACATTTTATTTTCTGATCAATGCTCTCCTTGATAGTCATGTAAATTAATATTTTTACTCCTGCTCAGCTGATGGATAATAAGTGACTCTATAAGATGTTTAAAGCTTACAGTTGTTGTTTTTTCTACCTGGAAAACTTCCCACGTGGTAACTATAGGCCAGAGGCCATAAGTGTGTACATGTGAGTAACTCAAGTATTTACTTTTGTCTAGGAACATAGCATGAGCATAAAGCTGTTTAAGAACACCACTGTTCTCCAAGCTCAATCATATTTATATGTGTATAAAGACTATGAATAATAGTATATGAGCAATTTAGGCAGTAGCTTCATCACACAAACCATGACAACTTTGCTAATAACTAGATAGAGGTTGGACTAATCAAATTTGTGAGAGGATACTATTGTGAGTAATCCTACATAAAATACACATTATTTCAACCGTGGTTTTTTTGGGCATCAATGGATGAAGTCTGTACATGAACAAAGGAAAGCCTGTTCCCTCCCTTACAGAGGGAACACATACAGGGACACTTAGAATTAAAGGAAACATATAAAATAATGCAATAAAAACACCCAGAATTAGTTAGTAACAATTGTATTCACAATCTTTCTGTAGACTTTCTCTCGTTGGTTTCATATGGATCTAATTTGGACAACATACAGACCACTTATGGGTATGCAAAAGATTATATCTGCAGCAGCTGGTATGTCATTCATTAATGTGTGAAATGTGGTGCTGTTACTGGTAGGGCGATGTGTAGTTCAGAAAGCTGCTTAAGCATCACTCCAGTTAGTCCAAGTCAAAGACCAATAGCAGCAAATTCTGATTCCATGGCATTCCATTTAGGTAACCCTACAGTGTATCCAAGAAGACCCTAACACAGCCAACTTTTCTATTAAATCTGACAAGCTGTTAACAATGTGAACAAAGCTCTGAAGAGTAAATGCATCTAAATAGCATAGATGCCAACAGAGCTATGAATCAGCTCTTATGCCCTCTGGGACGTGTCATACATTTACCACTTGCTTAGAAATGACATAACTAACATCACTAGTTTGTCGGTGTTTTTCTACATGCTAAACCTCATTTAACATTTAACATAATTTTGTACTTGCTGTCATAATTTATTTTACCCCTTTAGCCCATAAACCCAAACAAATTTCAGTCCACCAAATGGAAACCAACCCGGGCACGGTGGTGGCTATAAGGCAGTTAGATTTGCACTCTCCGTTACTAAAAACTTCAGGATCCTTACTTATTTTCTAACTCAACCTTTCTAATTGTGGGTTTGATTATGTTGTTTGTAAAGCTTACTTTAATTTTTCTACAATAAAGAAACCAACAGTGTCAGCTGCTAGCAAATATATTTAAATGCAAATGCTTGCAAATAGTCTTTGAATACTCTCACAGGGCGCATTACCATACGCTAGAGTCGGACCCCACCGTACTTATTACCTTTCTCATCAGCTTCAAGAAAAATGGGAAGGGGACAAAGAGCAGCAATGAGGAGTTGTTGCTGCTGTAAATTACTTGCTGTGGGTCTGTCACAGTGTTATTCTATCAGCTATTAGTAATGTGGCTGTATGATGTGTGAATGTTTGTGTGTGTGTGTGTGTGTATGTGTGTGTGTGTGTGTGTGTGTGTGTGTGTGTGTGTGTGTGTGTGTGTGTGTGTGTGTGTGTGTGTGTGTGTGTGTGTGTGTGTGTGTGTGTGTGTGTGTGTGTGTGTGTGTGTGTGTGTGTAACTAAAATGATTGGGAGCTGTCTAGCAGAGGGTAGATGAAAGCAACTAGTGCAAAGGCTACAGGATATCAAAAACGAAGGTGTCGCTAATAAAAGCCAAGCCAAAAAGAAATATGAATCCTAAGAACTCATTAACGGCTAGCATTGTCTTTCCAGTTCTGAAATGTCTTATATACGGCACATTCCCAAGAATACTGTGTTTAAGCATTCACTGATTACACATCTATACCCAGACACTAGCATATCCTCTCTTAATGCGCTACTTAGGAAAAAACAGGTTAAAGTCATCTTCAAAAACTAATGCATTCTTCGACTCAATACTCAAAACTTCTACTATGGTATCAAAGATTCTAATTAGGAGTCTAAGTATCTTAACAAAAAATATCAGAATATTTTACCTATTGAATTTATAGCTAAATGGATCCAGATCTTTGATCCTATGTCATAGTCATAAAACCTTATTTTCTGCCTCTGTGTAAATACTAAAAAAATAGATTTTTGTTACCAACCCACTAGCATTCAAACGCATAATGTGTGGGTATGTGGAAAGAATAAATTATAGAGTAGACTTTTATCAATGCCTCTTTGTCACACCATCTCTCCCTCCCTGGCTTTGTGGATTATACATGTGGTGGTGATGAAAGCCTCCATCGGACTTGATTTTCTCAGGAAGCATCATTATTAGATGAGCCTATCCTCCTTTTAGCTAGGAGCTTTTTCTTGTCTGTTCACACCAATGCAACTTTGTTCCATGCATCTGTGTCTATATCTGGCTATCTTTTTGTGCTCTCCGTGAGCTGATGGCTCACGACACCTGCACTCACATCACCTTGGCCCCTGAGAGGGATCTATGAGTGAGTGTGTGTGTGTGTGTGTGGGGGGGGGTGCGCAGGTGTGTGTCTGTTTTTGTAAGAGGAAGTGAGTTTGCATGTTGAAATATTGATCGTCACTCCCCAGTTTCCTCTGATATGAAAGCTGCTTTTTGATGTGATATATCTTATTTTGGGACTTTAGTTTGTTATGCTGAAATTGTGGCTTCTTTTTAAGCTCCCTGATGAAATCCACAATGATCAACTGTGTTTGATGATATCACTGAGGTTTCGGTGTTTATCAAAGAAAACAAAACCTGAAGATAAAACAGTAACTGACCTGGCAGAGTCAACAAGAGGTAAATACTTATTAAGACGATTAATCAAAATGAATTTCATCTGTGCAGACTAAGAGTATGCATAGAGGATTATTACACTATTGTATTGCTGAAGCACTTTAGTAGCACTTTCCGCAGTACTATGCTAGCAATACGTACACAGCAAAACAGAAAATCGTTTGTACAAAATGTGCACGTTTTATGACATCACAAAACCTGGTGGTCCAACATAAGTGTTTACGATGTAAGGAAAATGGAAAAATTGATGAAAACACAAACAGATGAGATACAAAACATCCTTGCGGCATCCAAGCACATTGTGCTGGTTCTCCCGTAAATTTTGCTATACCAGTTGATTTATGGCAGCATTTTAAAGATTCTTGGAGATGGTTTTAGAAGTTTCTTAAAACGTTAAAAGCCTTTTTCCTGTATGAAATAGATCCTGGACGTAGGGTAGAGCGACAAATTACCCGCAGCAGGAATTTCACAGTTATTACAAATGTCATATTGGGTTTTAAGTTTCTGACCCACATACGCAGAGACACTCAGAAGAATCGGTAAATAATAGTTTTATTGTGAAAGGAGTGAACGGGAAGGGGAAATCCAGCGATGATCTCTGCGGCGGCGGTGCACAGCAATGAGTGGCGGAAGTGCACGGGAACAAGGGAAGTCCGGTGGTTATCCTGCAACAGCAGTGCACAGTAGCGGGGAGCGATGAGTGGCGGAAGTGCACGGGACCAGGAGGGGAAATCCAGCGGTGATCCTACAGCGGCGGTGAACAGTAGCGTGGAGCGATGAGTGGCGGAAGTGCACGGGACCAGGGGAAAGCCGGCGGTGATCCTGCAGCGGCGGTGAACGGTGGAGTGGAGCGGCAGTGTGTGACGGAAGTACACGGGGAACTTAGACGTGGGAGACTGGGAACCTCTGAGAGTGAGGACAGGCAAGGTGAGTAGATGATACGGGTTGAGACAAAGTGGAATGGTCTTACTTTGATGGTGGAGTAGATGTGTCGCCAGGGGGAATGTCCGGTTGAGTCCTCCAGTGGATTGGAGAAGTGGTCCGGGGGGTTTGATCGGCAGATGCTGGGGAAGGCAGATCGAGCAGAGTCAAGAGGAGCGGCGGTCGACTGGGGAATGATGTCGGGTATGTTTCTGGAAGGAGGTGAGTTAATGGATGGGAAAAACCTGAGAGGAAGACAAGGGTCAATTAGTTACGGGAAAACTTGGAGACACCTCGGAAACTTCTTCATATAAACACTCGAGAGGAACAATAGTAGTTTAGATCTGAAAACACTAGGAGACATTTACACAAGGCTGGCACTGAGGCTAAGGTTACCAATAATAGTAAACACTCAGGCGACGAGAAGTTGATCCACCACTCCTCTTATACTGCTCTGCTGATCAGCTCCAACCCGCAACACCTGGAAGGACGGAGCTCCGACCTGGAGCACCGCACCGGGACCCCCCGTAGCCACCTAGAGAACTGCAATAGAGACTCAACCTGACAACAAATCCTGTTATCTTTGACTCTGGCTCAACAGTCGCCACCCAATTAACCTTTTTATCTGGACACACACAGTCACACACATAGACATATACACAGACACAATAAAACATGCACATGCAAACCGTGCATTAAGATGCAGATCAGAAACATTTGGCCATCCAGTTTAATGCTAATTTTTTTATTTATGAAAGATGTGTCCCTTTTAGTATCAGCTTCGGATCGTCATCATCACTATTTGTATTTTAACAAGAAAGAGTCTAGGTGTGTCATTCTATTAAATTAAGTTAAATAAATGTTTTCGCAAGCTCACAGCAGAGCTTTAAGTTGAAATAGTTCCAAGTTGGTCTTAGTTGTGGCATTACCAGTGAGTATTTCCACTTCCCAATTGTAAACCGCTTTGTTTTTGTCTACTGTGTCAGCTGTAAAATTCCAATTAAATATTTTATTTTAATGTTTGTGGTTGTAATGTGACACGATTCAGAAATTTTCAAGGAGTACATTTACAAGCCAGTCTAAATAAAACTAAGTCTAAATTGTAGAATGTAACCTATCGGAACAAACAATTATACTATTTAAATGGATTTACTGGTTTATTTTTTAAGAAATCAAGGAACACAATGGTGGGAAATTAACATCGCCAAGGCGTCAAGGGATCCCCAGATTTCGACACGTCTAGCCCGAAATATGTTTCATCCTACCAGCGGCAAAGGTGTAAAAGAAAAAAAAGAAAAGACACTTGCAAAGATCTCCAACAGTATATCTCCCTTTGTGATAGAAATGTGAACATGAACTGCTGTAAAGTTAGTGGCTCAGTGGGCACCACTGGGGGCCTTTCTGCATGTTTCTGCATACTGACGTGTTTTCCAATCCAATGACACATTTAATATCCATTTTTCATTAAAGCTGTGATTTAATGTCCTTGATGTGATATTCCCTCAATAACAACAGCTGTAGTTGTTCCTTCTTGTCAGGGCAAAGCCTTTAACACCCCCCTCCCATTCCCTGCCTGAAAGAGATTACATCCATCAGTAGGATTGCTTTTGCATGAGGTCAGCAGGATAGTTGATGCTTCTTGTTCTTTGGTTTGTGTCTGTGTATAAGGTTTTGATATGGTTTTGAACACTTGATAAACAGATTAAGGCACTGAAAACAATGTGCCGGGAAACCTGTTTCACAACGGTGGTGCCGAATCCTGCACAGATTTCCTACTGTATCCCCCTGTTGCAGGTTTACATGCAAAACATCTGCTTTGCAGAAGATAAATTCCAACAACCCATAAATCCATTGAAGTATTTCTTTCTTGTTCCACAGTTTGTCATGTCTTTTGAAGGAAATGCATCATTTTTAGGTTGTTGTCGCTTTTATGAAGAGTACAAAATTATGTATGTTACTTGTAGAGACAGCTTTACTAATGTTACTTGTAGAGACAGCTATGCTTGTATTTTCAAACAACTGTTGCCTCATTCATCAAAATGACATGATTTGATTCAACAATTTATTAATGCAATTAGTGTATCCTACATCTGTGAAATGTTTTTCATATGTTTATAAAACTAATATAAAACATTAAAACAATAATTTGAATTGACACACCAATGCCATGTAAGAAATCCAAATTATGCAAACCAGATGGATTCTGTGTTTTTCCAAGCATAATATCAGCAAGACATACTTGGCAAGGTAAGAATAAAGATAAAGTCACAGACAGAAACATACGTTTTACTTTACCAGAAAATACTCAAATGAGGAGTTTGGTGTAGAACTTGGGGTAACTTTTTTTCTCCCTAATGTCAGAAAATGGATCTAGAATCACCAAATCTAACTCTTACTAGATTTAGAAACGCAGCTGGAAACACTTAATGTTTCCTGTTGTGAGTGGCTAACTATTAGCAACACCAAATAAGAACAGTCTATTTGTAAGAAACCAACAAAGCATAATCCCTATTCAGCCAACACTTATTTGACCAACAGCTTTACTTTCACACCTCACACCAATTTCCTGTTTTCCACTTCTGCCTCTGAGCCTTCTTCTTCTCCATTTTTATCACTGACCAAATCATGAGATGTTGTTGCTGCCTCCTTCTCTCCATCCTGTTTGTCTTCACAAATCAGACAAAGAGTCAGATGGACAGTATGAAACACAATTACAGGTCCAGATGGTTCAGGTGTAGGCTTCTGAAAGCCTGTGCAGAGCAGCACTTTGTGTTTCTGCGTGACCTGTTCAACCTTAGCCTAACCTAAGAGAAAGTTGCATTGAAATATACAATCCAAAGAGGCTTGTTTTTTTAATTATTAAAATGACAACTTCTAAGCAGGTTAATGAAAGCATATTTTTTATTAGTCCATGTTTCTTTATTGAAACAGTTTTTTTTTTTTTTTATGAAAGATTTAAACCTTGTGCAAATAGAAAGTTATGTTGTCATTTGTTGAGTTACAGAAATGTTTTATCTTTACAAAAAAAATTAGCTGAAGGTGGCTATAAACCTTTTTTTCTGATGTCCCGTTGAAGCCTTAGAGAGATTCTACACAAAAAAGCCACAGTTAGTGAGACTGATGGAGCACCATAGGGAACTGTACTCTTACCATTTATTTTCAGTCTATAAAATTCAAACTTCCAGCACCTGTCAGGATCATGTTGCATGCAGAAACTATCAGATCACCCAGCAGTTATTGTATGTATCCTAAGTCTGTTGTTTAGAGAATAATCGCTTTTGGCCACATCTGGAGAAGCAGTCTTGGACCCGGGGAAAGAAGAATAATTCAAGAAAACTAATACAAGTTTTGTTCTAAGGATTTCTCTTGGATTTCTACAAGAACTCCTAATGTCCAGTTTATCAGACTGCTATAAAACAACAGAGAGTCTTTAGCAAGAATACATCATTTTATGTAATGAGGCAGCTTAAAGTTTAACCTGCCGTTTGTAAGACAGCTTCTTTGCCCACTGTTCCACAGACACCCCAACAGAGAGAGGAATATTTACTAATTATGAAAAACAAAAATAGTGCATGAATTTTATGAAGGCATTGCAGATAGCTGCTTATGTTAAGAAATTTTGTGCTGGATGCTGTAATGTTGTTCAGTAGGATGGATTGGTTCAGTCAAGTCAAGTAGGATAGGAAATCTTCTGGACATCTGTGGATACTTAAACAAAATTGAATCTAATCCAGTTAAATGGGTTATTTTATTGATATATCTATTTTATCGATCATGATCATTCCGGTTTGTAAAGTGCTACTGTATGATATACCTAAATGAATCGGTGAACTGTAATAAAACTTCGTTTTACAACACAGCATCTACACAAACAATTGCATATCCACATGAAAAATATTGGGTTTGCATTAATATATATTTTTTTCATTTCTTTATTTTTCAGTTTGAACATGTTTTACATTGCAAATTCCAATAATCCTTATAAAAATTGCAGTTTAAGACTGTTTTAGGTATGTAGGAACCAGAAACACACAAACTCACACGTGACTGCTACTTTGCATTGGTCTCTGGCTTTGCTTTACTGTGTGAATAAAATGTCTGGGTTAAGTATCAGCAGCAATTAGTCTGCAATCTTATTACTCTGTTGCCCTTAGAATAAAATTACATTCATTCTGATTTTGTCCTCAACCAACTGAAATATTTTCTCTAAAATTCTGAAATGCATGGCCAGTTTTAACAAAAAGAGGCATCCAGAGAGAATTTAAATTGCATGAACCAGGACATCATTAAGTGAACATTGCATTCTGCCAGCCGAGAATCAAAGAATGAACAAAATTAAATTAGGTGAAGACAGTACAAAAGAAATCAAATAAAAGGAATAGGTGGACAAGAAGTGGCTCGGGTCTCTGTTCCGCTGAAAACGCAGTTCCAGGATTAAAGTTAAGAAAGAGAAGTGACTTGGAAAACATTCCAGGCACTAATTAATTACATTAGCCGCATTCTCCAGTAGCGCTGCAATAACCAGGGGCTCCCGTGCAGTGCTTTTTAACAACTGCCTGCACCATCTGAAATATGCTTTTCAAAGTGTTGTGAGTGACTCAAAAGTGGATTATGGGCCTGGTTATCACATGTCAGCTCCATCAGATGGCTCGCCTGGAGCAAGACGGCTCGATGACGCTGCACGGAGCTGAAGAACAACCGGTTGTTACACCGGTTACAGTCAGTTACACCATGTCGTCGTGTCAAATGACCGACGTACTGTGGAAATGTTCAAGCCAGGCTGTTTGGGTCTGCATGTGTGTGTGTTTAAGGGTAGAGAGGGAAATCAACAGCTCTCGTCAGCTCAGCCTTTGCCAGAAAAAGTGTCTGCATGTGCCTCAAGGTCTAGTTCATTGTATTTATTAGATCTATGACCGCAGCCTTGGCTTATACATCACACAGGCCAGCTCCTCATATCCAACCCTGAGGTCGTATATCCACACGTGTGTGTATGTGTGTAAGTTTGTGTGACTCTGTGCTTATTTGGCTACACTTGTAGACAGTTTACTCATGGTGCTGAGGCTCTGAGGCTGTTACTGCCCCCTCAATGGCTATAACCATCACGTACACATACACACACAACCCTTATACACACAGTGAGGCATGCTACGGATTGTTGAGGAGCCCCATGTGTGCTTTTTCAGGAAAATGTGTTATTGAAACCAGGCCTTTATGGTGGTTGTTGGCCCTGCTGTCGACCGCACACTTACAAACACACAGACTAACATAAACACATGCAAGCAACAGTATCTGTCACTCATGGCCTATGAAAGGCATTCTGTGTGGTAGGCTAATCACTACTCTCCTTGCTAGGAGCTGCCTGTGTGTGACTGCGTGTCTGTCATATAATTGTGTGTTAATTTCTTTCTGAAAGCAGTAAAAGCTGGCCACAAGACGGCTGTGGGTGATTTTCTGCATATTGGCTTTTATCTTTGGTCTCAGAAGCGTAAGCAGTAAACAAAAGTCTACCTAGTAAAATTTTATTGAAAGAAGACATGCAGCCAAATAACAGCAAATGTCTCTGTATTACTAAAGTCAATGGTTCTCATAGTAGTTGTAAATGTATTAATAGATTTTGTTTTGTTGTTACGCTTTCATTTTTAGCAATCAAAATACCTCCATTGGTTATACCTGCTTAATCTTTCAGGGTTGCTAGTGTGTGTCTCCAGCGGCCATCATGTGAAAGGCTTTGTACACCATGGAGAGTCCAACCCAGTCCATCGCAGGGCCGGTTCTAGGAAGTCCATTAACTCATTCATAGGCTTATGGTGGCAAGCTATTACATTCTTAACTCCTGTGGCAGTCTGACAGAAGGGAGTCTTCCCTGGCTGAATACAGTAACACAATAAGAGCGAGATTTCGAACTTGCAACCCACCAGTTATAAGACAAACATCTGCCTGCTGAGCCCCTGGCCATTGCCCCCTGAATGACTTGATTTATATGAAATTTGTAGAGAATTCTTGTTTTTTTGGAAGATGTCAAATGTTTTCAATTTTTTAACAGTTAAAAAAAGTTACTTTTGCACCTGATTTGAAAGAAAAGGAAAGACGACATATATACGTAGACATAAACTAAGTGAAATTTCTATTTGTAGATAACAGCTTGCCACCATTAGTGTGTAAAGTGTGTGTAACCTGGTGAATGAATGGATGTAGTGGGAGGGTCACTTGACTTGATAAAGCGCTATGCTAGTAAAGGACATTTTTTCCATTTTATATGAATCACCCTCTCACTGATTAAAAGCTTTAAATCAGTTATATCATAAATGGATAAGTAGCTTTAAAACATGCCCATTTTATTGCCGTTGGATTCATGTTTCTCTACAAACTGCAAGTGGACTGTTTGATTTTTTTTTTTAGTAAAGTGTCTTCGCCTTTAATCAAATGCTACAAGCCACCTACTCTAACAAATTTTGCACACATTTGCTTCTTCATCATCATTTCAGCAATGTTGTTTGTTGTTTGGCAGCAGCAACATATTCCAATCACATTTTTACAACATTAGTGACACTTATCACAAAGGGCTGACAATGGCCCTAAATAAACAATGGACCTGTTTCATTTTTTTATGGCCCACATGGCTACTGGAATAAATGAACACCAAAGGATTAAAAAAATTCTAAAAGTATAGGATCTAAAAAATGCACTTAGGCTTTATGGTTCACGGTTGTGTGTTTTGTTTGATGGTGACCCAAAGTTTTTGTGAGTATGTTTAGATTTAGAGTTATGTCTTGTGTTGATGGGGAAGAAGACCGGGTGCAGATCCAGATAGATGGATTATTGGATACATTTGAAAATGACTGTTGGAGAGTGTTTCACTGTCCAGCTTGATGTGCGGAAATGAATGCAATTTAAGTGGGAAAATAACAAAATAAAAATTAAGAAATAAAAGTATGTGTCTGAAACAACACTGGCTTTGATATAGAAGCCGGCAGCAATCAGAAACATGTAATATAGTTGGCAGGCTTTTACAGAAGTTGAAAAGTGTCCTTTTTCAGGTCGTCTACTGTACTCAGCACCTGGATGGATGTGAGTTCATGCTGCTGTCAGTTTCACAGTCCTAGACATCTTCCTGGCTTTGATATTCAACCATCTATTCCCATCAATTCAGTGAATTTTCAGTGTTTGCTTCTTGATAAGATGATGTCTGGGCTGAGGCAAAGCCTTATGGGAGTATTGCTTAGTGATGTTTGTGCAAAGACTTCAATAGACGTCACTCTGCCTGGACCTGCTGTCGCTGTCTTTGTGGGTGTATGTGGCTGTTGATGTGTGAACTGGTTTCTGTTCCTCCGCACAATCCTAGAGAGGTTTGACAGCAGCTCCCCAAAGACACCGCACTGCATCCTCTGCTCTCCTCTTTCCCACCCCTATCAATTCCCTCCATCTCTTACCTCTTTCCCATCTTTTAGCCTCTCCCTTTTTTTGTCCTCTGCTCTGAAGCTCCAATCTCACTGGCCTCCACTTTCTCCCTTTCCTCTTTGCTCCAATCTTTCTTTCCCAGCATGCATGGAGAATCCAACAGCGAGGTTCTCATCTTTGACTACTTTTGCAGTGACAGTACCATGCAGAGTCTCGCGGCTTCTTCTTTCTGAGACGAAACAACAGAATCTGTCATCCATCTGTGTGTGCGACTGTGAGTGCCCCCCGCCCAGTTCCGTGGGCACATGTGGCCTCGTGTTTGGGCTCGGGCTGATATATGGATTTTCCAATATTGGCCTTGAATTAAAATCCGATATCATCCAGTCAGAGAGAGCCACCAATAATATGTGGCTGGATCTTTGGAGACTGCAGCCCATCAATAAGGTTTTATTATTTCATACCAGGTGTCTGAGCCAAGAAAATACTCCCCAGTGCTGTGAGGGGATTTTCCTTTTCATTTTGGAAAATCTGCCCCACCGCACAGCTGCCCACCTACGTGAAGTGGCTATAAATAAGCACCTATATTATCCTGTGAAGCAGCTGGTCTCTCATGAGATTCAATAGAACAGGATCACAGGAGAAGTCATCTTAACACGCTCCGGGCCCCAGAGATCCAGTCATTTAAGACTAATCACTTCACCGGACTGGAACTTAAATAGCTTCTTATAAGAGCACATCACCATCAAGGCTATGTGCTCATGTTTAGCAGCTGGATGGACTGCAATGTTTTTGTTGAAAAATCGAAAAAAAAAAAAAGAATGGTTTGAAATTCCCTCAACAATTTATCAAACCTTTACAAAGAAGCTGGGAATAAAGCCATATTTTTTTCCTAAAAGAAATTAGTGAATGAATATAAAGAAAAAGGTAAAATCTACATTTTAAAGCTATACACGTTTCCCATCACTCATGCTTTCCAATAATTCCATGCCAGCATTCCTTCAAGTGATGAAAGGGTGAGTGAAAACAGGTATATATATATACATCTAAGTTTTTATACTTTAAATTATAGCCAATGCTCCACCTTCATCTATTATACAGTAGATTAGGATAATTACCTGCAGAGTTTACCTTTGATTCGGTTACCTGGTTATTTACTGATTTGAGTGCTTCTTCTCACTGATGCAATTGGAGAACATAAAAAATTTTCAATATGTAACTAAAGTCAAGTGATTAGAAAGCATAATATGGATATGAATTAAAATTTTAAGTGGAAAATTTTAGTAGTCAGTTAAGATTATGACCAGGAAAGAAAAACAATGTAAAATATAACTGATTAATTAATACCCATAAAATAAGAACTATGTGATATATAATTTCTGCAGCCTAAACTCTGAAACCTGATGTGCTCCTAGCAGTGCTGCTGATCCACTTCAGAAGCCAATGTCTCCTCGCTAGTGATTGGTTAATGCCTAACAACAACGGCGGGTAAGGATTATCCTCAGCAGGCTTTTAGTAAATGAAGTGGAAGAAGCCCACGTGTAGTGTTGTGATCGGTCACCTTACATTTAGATGTTACTGCTATATTTGTGACAAAGAACAAGGAATATAACTAAACCGCAAAATGTTTAAAAATTATATATCTAGATACACATGATTAGCTATCAAAACAAACCACCTCACTGCAGCTGTTGCTATCCTCCATGTTTTTCCTAATTAAATGAAGTGTAGGGTGACAGTAACACTAACAGGAACAGGGTTGCAAAGTTAAATACTGCCTTTGTGATGCCTTCAACTGCACTTGCAAAACAAAGCTTTCGTTCCTGGTGCGAAGACAATTATGACACTGCTATACTGTTAGTATTATGATATCACTGAGATGGCTTTCAGAAAACAGCTCAGCCTTTTTCAGCACTTTGCTACCACAGATATTGTTTTTTTCTTAGTTTTTGGATAAACTTGCTGCATATATAGAAGAGTCGGCCTGGTCATTGTAGTGCTGATGAAGCTTGATTTAAACCTAACACAATATTTTTTGGATGCAATAAATCTTCCCGCTGGATTAAAAAGGTTTGGCAGTGGGATTTAATTTAACACGACGTGTTTGCTTGGCACACAAACTGTGACAAAAATGTTGATATAGACTTTTTCTATGACATATCACCCTGTAACAGGCTAAATAAAATTTCCACAATTATCGACCTTATACATCAAATAGCCCAGAACTACTGAACCACAACAATGTGCTCACCATTCCCTCTGATCTGTTGGATCTTGATCAGTAGAATCTATTTTAATTATGGGAACAAAGTACGTCAAAAGTGCACCTAAGTGGACATGATATTGTGAATAAGCAGGCATGAAACCTGGTTAAAAAATAGAATATATAAAACCTGAGCTACAGTTGGATGCTTGTTGTCATACATCTTTAAAATCTACTTCACTTTAACCACCTTAGGCAAAAGACTAGTCAGTTTGAACAGAGGTCAACTTGAGGTAAAACGGATGTGGTCTAAATTTACGAAGGATCAACAGTTAGTTTTGTCCTTGTAATTTCATAATGTCTAGTGAAAATGTGTGTTGTTGTTTTATTTTGCTTACTACAGATGCATTTGTTTTTTTGTTTTTTAGACAAGAATCACTTGAATTCGACTGACAGATCATTTTTTACAGATGCACAAAGTTTGATGTGAAAGTTGTAGCCTTTGAATCACTTACAAACACAAATTCACAGGTTCAAAATCTTACAGGCGGTAATCTGAGCCCATAGAATTGGATCTTGCAAGTGGCAGGCTTGCGAAGCTGGAGGGCAAATCCACCAATCACCTGGAAAAGTCAGATAATATATTCCTTGTAAAGGCAAGAGGATTACATGAGCAGGTGATAGTGTAACCATGGCAACACCTGGCACTGAAGGTTCCCTGACACCTGCGTGTTCGGTGCAAATGGGAGTTGGGCTATCAGCAGGAATCAGGAGGCTTAATTGTCACCTACTTGAGGTGAGGGACTAAAAAAATCAAAGGCAGTTTAATGGGATATAGGAAAGTGCCAGGCAGGAACAAGATCCTATCGGCTAAAAGCTGGATTGAGAACGCTTGGCATCTGAGCTCCAAGCCTTCGTTGCATCATGAGCTCAACAAGAAAACCCCTGCCATGAAGTTACATAGGCCAGGAGGCTCATTCGCTTTGAAGGCACAAGAGCAACTAACTCTTCCTTGTCTCTTTTGGCAGCCATTGTACTCACTTTACCTGCTTTGCACTTTCCTTTTCTTTCCTTCTGTGCTGGTAATTTTGTCCACCACAGCCAGAAAAGGATCAGATATGAACACGAAATATTTTCAGCATAATATGCAGTGGCAGAGTGAATATTTATGTGCAAATATGGGCTGTGTGTATAAAGTGTTCAGCAAATCCAATTCCCCAACAAGGCCGTTTATGTGCCAAGTCTGGATGTGCACATCTGTTTGCAGACTTGCCAGCCATACTGCAGATGAATAAAAGATGCCTCTGTTGACGTGTCACAATGAGATGGGCCATGCTTAATTAATATGTGAATATGGCTTTGCTTCTGTCATTTTGCAGCAAAAGATAAAGTGTTTGATGCTTGAGAAACTCATCAACATTCAATAAAAACAGCTTTTGTTTGACTCATTAAAAAATAAAGCTTTGCACGTGGTTTTTATTTAGGAAGACTGCCTGGCTCGAAAAACTGTAATTAGAGGTAATTTTGTTGGGGATAAGGTGCAAACTTCTGAATCTGATTACTAGCTTGCTCTCCAACATTCAACACACTGTTGTAAAGTTCATAAACTTTCATAAGATGTTTATTAAAGTAACCCTTACCTTAAGGTTGCTTTAATGTCTATCAAAGATGACTGGATTAAATATAAACCTTTTTAGGAAACAAAGCTTTTTACACAAACAAAAAGAAAATCATCTGAAACACTTCTAAGTATAAACAATGTTTTATCATTTGTGGTTGGAAATCTTAATCAAAACTGGTGTAAATGCCTCAGTTCTTGATTCTCAACTGTTCAGCTGTAATGGATGACCTGCCTGGATCCATTCTTGGTTCAAGGTTTCAAAGCCATGCAGAAGATGGAGAGGCCTCAATTCTAATATAGAACTTTGCAGTTTTTGTTTTTTTAAATAACCCTGACTGTGAGGTTCTCTTAAATCTGTAGTTTTAGTTACAGATAAAAAACTTTTAAGGTCAGTTTCTTAGAGAAGATCAGTCAAAGTTATGCAGTTTTGATCATCAGCCAGTTCATGTAAGAGTTTTTTGGGGTCGGTCATTTTGAGATAAGTAAGGGATATAATATTTTATTCTGCTAAGCCCTTTACTGACTTTTTAACTGTTCTATTTTTTAAAGGCTCATCTGGGGACCTACATTGCAAACTAGTTACAGCTGTAAGTGGTGCAGTGTTTAATATTGGCTGGTAATCAACAGTTGTCCCCAAGCTGACAAAAAATTTGAAAAGAACAGAAAAAAAGTCAATCAATTCATTTGATTTCACCATCTCATGCCTGATTACTGTCTGAAATGCAGATTAAAGAGACAAGTAAAATACTCCCTGTTAAAGGGTTAAACATCCCTGAAAGTAACATTTTGAATGTCAGCAACACATGTTCTAAGTGCAAAAATGACAAAATATTCTTTGGACTATAGAGGGAAAAAAAGAGGCTTTTGCTGGAGGGGAATCGAGGTATGCAACAGAAAATACATTTGAAGTGCCTCTACGAGTCCTTTTGAGTGCCTCAAAAAGTTCTTTCACTGCTCAAAATTAGTTACATTTATTGTTAACCCACATTAGATAGTAGCTTTCACCCACTGGAACATGTTGTGTAATTTAGAATTGTGGAAAACTGGAAAAAAAGAGTTGCCACATATTTGACTTGGACTCCCACACGTCTAAAACTACCCTAAGTGTGAGTGCAGTAAATCAGCAGCGCTACTCAGTTACGCTGTTTATGGTAAAGCTATTTTATTAGAACGATGTAAATACTTTCATTATCCTTGAAGAAAATACAAAAAAGAGGACAAGATGATTTTTCAATGGCTAAAAAAAAGCGGGAGTGTGCAAAAAGTAATCTGTACAAAATAAAGGAAACCCTCCATCTTCCTCTAACTGTTTCCAGTTTCTCTGTCTTTTTTTTTTTAGAATCCCCATATCATAATGTTACCATTCATTTTGTATATTGTGTTCATTGCGGAAATTGGTTCCATTGGATTTTATTCACGGTTTTTAAAACAAGGGGGGGCGGAACACTGTTGTAGATCGTTTTTCACATACCTTTTAATATCCTTTCTTTTAGAAAAATTTAGCACTGTGTTAGTATTGGCGTTAAAAATTAAACTAAATGTTTTTTTTTATCCATATATATCAGGAGCTTTCTATCCTCTGTGTTTCTAAAACATCATTGTGTGATAAAGTTTAGAGTCTGAAGCTGACGTTTCGACAGATGGGTCTTTTCAATAAAACAGCCCTTATGAGGTTCCCACCTACTTTATTGCATAACTGCTGCAGTGCATCAAAAAAAGGAGAAGTTTGGTTATCAGTTTCTAATGTGAAATGTTAAAGGTGTTACTGCTTCCTCTATTTTAGGTGAAACTCTCCATCCTCAGACTTATCTGAGGAGCTTCAGTGGGCTGCAGGATAGAACTCTTTCTATTTAGGCTAGCAGAATTAATAGTCTGCATGTTTAGAAAAAAGTGAGATCGACCAGTGTTCTCTGCATAAAGGTGTGATTTATAGCAACTTGGATATACAGTAGGTAGTGTGTGTGCCTCCATAAGCCCTGGCCTGTGCCAACTTTGACAAGTGACACCCCCAGTTTGCAAATGCACTGCATGGTGGGTAGTTTGTGCAAGTTAGAGATTTAATTGAAAAAAATATTTGCACGGCGGTGCTGCTGCAGGGGTACTTGCACTGCATTTTTGTTCACCTCATCGTGCCTGCGAGAGCAAACATGTTGTAGGTGGAATAATGAAGTTGATTATGATTCACCGAGTGTTGTGATGGGGAGGAAGAGATCGATATATAAAGCAGGTACAGTATTAGCGAGTTCAGTGCAGGAGAGAGGAGAAGAGGAACAGCATGGGACACGGTAATGCTGGAGCTGGAGCACTGGCAACACTCACAGGGAACATTGACTTTCTATGTGCTTTTTTATCTTTTGAACAAATCTAGCCTTTATATCAAACCATTCATTTTATGCTTATAATGTACAATTATAGCGTCCATCCACCGTTTTTCTTCTTGAAGCATAAACTGAGATGAGCTTACCCTCCGAAAGATGTAAATGTCAGAAGACAGAGTAAAGATAAAGAGTTTGAGGCGAACCGACAGCAATCTAACGCAGCTATTGTGCCCACACTCGGTTGTCTTGACATAAAATCTGCTGTTGTCTCTTGGGACAAATAGTTTTTGATCTGATGAAACCCTGGAGCAGACACCCACAGAGACACTGCAGACATGACGGGCCAACCCTAATCAAAGATAAAGCCCTCCTCTCTTCTTTCTCTGGTTCCAAAAATAATATTTCTTTGCATCAGCTGACATTTGAAAAATGATTTATTTGATTTTTTTTTTCTATCTCCCTAGCTTTTTTTATTTTTTCGCTTGTTTAAAGTCTGTGTAGATGGACTTGGAAAGGAACAAAATGTAAACAAAGTGAGTTAGGTTTTGTTTTTTCAGTCAGTTCAGTATGAAACTTCTACTCCGATGAAAAGCTGATGAAAGGACAGCCAACACTAAAGTCTCTGCTGGACGCCATGAATATGAACAGACTGTTTGAAGAACCTGGCACAGCCAGGGATTCTCCTCCCTATCTCTGCCACTAAAGCTATCTGCTGTCTGGGATTGTGTCTTTAAGGCTCTCGTGTCTTCTATGATCAGACTCCAACCTCCACTTTATACTGGAGGTCAGTATTGTGTTGTTGCTGTTCTGTTCTGTCTGACATCTTGATTTGTTCCAAAAAAACAAACATTGTAATCAACCTTATTAAGGGATGTTTATTTTGAGTATCTGCTTTCTGTTGTAACTGATACTAATTCTGCTTGCAAAGTAATGGAATGTATATAAACTGATTCTGATGACCATCTTTCTGCACATTGAGCTGAAATGAGTAACAAATTGGCAAAACCAAGGAGACGTTTGTGTAAATCGTGGAAGTGATGCTGAGACCGTTTTAATGGGTCATTACACAACATATGCAGCAACACAAATTGGCAGATTCAAAGCTGTGGAAGACTGACTGATCAAATGGGAGTATTGGAAACTGAAAACTCTTGATGACTTTAACCCAAGTTAAAATTTAGGCACATTTCATCTACATTTTAGAAGACATGCCTATATTGCGAAACTTCTTTATAGAAAGCCCAACGTCACTGGATTTTCATAAAACCAAATATTTCACATTCATTCTTACACTATGAATAGCAAAAAAATACAATAATAATAATAATTATTCTCATTATTATTTCCCCATTTTTCTTTGCTGCTATAAACCCTCTCTTCCTTAAGTCTCTTCCTTTTTTTTGATTTTGTGAATAATTTGACATGTCATGATTTATTTTACCTCATGATAATACCAGAAATGTAAAATAAAACAAAGCACACAAAAAAAAAACTAAGGTTTTCATCAGTCATATCTTTTGAGAGATCAACAGTAGCTGGCTTTGAAATTACAGTTATCATTTGAGAATATTTCTTTCTGGAAAGTGGTATCTCTTTACGTCTCGAATTCTTTGTATAGTTATGAAATTATGCTTGCATGCAATAATTTTTCATTAGACAAAATAATGAAACTTTTATTCAAAGAAATCTAAACCTTTTAGATAAATAATTGCCGTCTAACCAATTTTCAACAGGCAATAGTGCGACATGTTTAGTTTGTCTGGAGCATATGTATTGGACAGCTCAACAAACTCATGGAATGTTTTCTGCACTAACAGTGATTTAAGAGAGCTAATCTTCTGTAAGTAAAGAAATACAGCATAAGCCTTTATGTTTCAGCTTTGTTGTATCTCATAATAATCCACATCCTAAGCCTCAGAGAATGTTATTGAGCACGATCTGATACTCTTCATCTGTATGTGAGGACAAAAGGATGCAGACAAGTAAGTTTTCTCAAAAAAAAGTTCACATTTATTGTATTACCCAAATAACTGATCAGAATTTATAAAAATGTAACTGCAGTTTTAATTATTACGCTATAACAAAGGATTCTGATAAATTACATAATAATACATTGAATGCCTTACATTGCCATTTTTTTAGATTACGTTATCCAACATCAATTGAATGTTTTTTTGTTTGGTTGTTTTTTTTTTTACTGATAACTGTGATTATCTCTAGCTTGGCTCTCTGCAGTAAACTGTTATTCTTCTGATTTCTTAAGCACACATTATATTTCAAACATAATATTTCAACTATAGTATGTCTCTGAAATTAAAATTAATTCAAGGTGCTTTTTTGGGGGGATTTCTGTAACCTTAATCAGCTAGCTTAGAAAGCCTTAAAATTAACAACATAAATTCACCGTATGACATAAATATTAGGTTAGCTCCTATATTTACAGTTTAAATATCTTTTTGGCTGGAGGGAAAGACTATTCATCATAAAGGTTACGTGACATAGATATGATATAATCCTTGCTGTGTATAATGGAATGTTTTGAACTTCCTCCGACTCTCTCTGCTCTTTGGATCCCCTGCTGTGTTTTCAAGTTACCCAGATGTCTGGTTTACACCCTTTCAACCTATATTCGTATTTAAGGCCTAACAAGGGCAAAGTTAAGTTTCTGTCTTATTACACAGTCTACATACAAGTATCTTTTAAACAACATGTTATATTAAAATAACAAGAGGTCCAAACAGCAGCTATACAAGTAAATTAGTATTCCATTAAATGTAAGTAATTAATAAAAAGAGGAGATTCGTTTAATAATTGATCATATAATTAGGTATAAATTTACATTCCTCATTAGTAATAAAATATTGCTCTGATTTAAAAACAGTTGTGTCTCATTGTTCTATTTTTCTAACACAACTGGGCATTGATTTGAAGTGGCTGCTCATATTACCTCGAAGCTATTAAGGGCAAAATCCGGTTGTGTCTCATTAGACCAGAATAGTTGCATAAATATAAAAATGTGCTTGTGACATAAAAACTGTAACTTATTATTTCTAAAGAGCATTTAGGAAGAATTCTGTGGGAAAAGGTAGCAGGTGAGAAGCAGCTAGCTGGAAGTAGACTGAGCTGACAGCATTTAGTGCAACCTGAAACTAACTTTAACTTGGTGGTGGCGTTTGCCTCAGCCTACATTACCCATCATGCTGGGTAAACAATGAGCACAAACTAAGTTGCCCGCTACCAAATCACCAACAAATGTAAGTTATATTCCTAAAAACTTTAGCCATACGTTCAAAAGCATTCAAAAGTAAGCTCAGCACCTTCTTACCTTACGCTAGAACTCAGCCAATACATGAGAGGCTGAGGCAGAGACGCCGTTTCAGATAACGCTCCCTTAGATTTTTACATTTTTAGCTGCTTAGACAAAACGAATGGCAACAGATTGAATAAATAAATTGACTTTTTAAAATCTGTTTGGCTAAAATACAACAGATTTGTCTCTTTGTTCTTATTTCGAGAACGATTTCAGGACTCGTTCTCAACTGTTTCCCATCATCAAACAAATGTTTGTTTCTCCAGCTAAAATACTTACATTTCCTACAATGTCAAAGTAAGGCAAAGAAGAAGTTCACGAAATAACAGTTCAGAGTTAAGTTTGCTTTATTGATGGAGGACACCTAATGATGTTCCCATAAAAATGACATTAGAGCAACAAAAACAAAAGACAAGCTTTACCAAAACCGCCGTCAAATATCTGTGGTGGGAGCAACTACAGAGAACCGTCAGTAAAGTCAGAGGCAGAAAAGGCCAACGAATGACAAAACGAGCACGGAGAACTGCCTCAGCAATGCTAACCTTTACTCAGCCTCCCCCAATTTGACAAAAAGAAGAAGAGAGAAAAGAGCAAAGTGTTCCATCTGGGTGAGTAACCTTTTCTCCAGCCACCAGTCAGGTGGCTTTTGGAGTGATGTGTGCAGCAGGTATTTACCATGTAAGTGGGTTTAGGAAGGTAAGATAGTGGATGCTGGGCATGAGTTATAAACGTACGTTTTCTATATGTATGCATGTGTCTCCAGCAGCAGGAAGATGGAGAGAAGGTTGTGATCTTGCGGGACTGAGCAGCCCGGTGTGTGTGACGGTACCATTCAGGTGCGAGCCGTGTTTGTCTGTGTCTCAATATGTGGAGCTGAGATAGTGCAAGAGGCAGTCTGACATTTCCAACCGGTCTGTTTATGACTGGAGGCGCTGGTCAGCCATGCAGCGACATCACCTCCAGGGTGGCCAGGGCCTCATTACGGTGGAAACACTGACAGAAAGAGAAACTTAAGCATGACTGCAGAAAGGAATTTCATGTAAAACGGCCATATTTTGCTCTGTTTGCTTCGAGCAATATCCTTCTTTGGTGTAGCAAATGGTGAGGCGTTAGTGGGGTTTCACTTCCTGAAAAACTAAAATTGAAGGTTTCGGTTGTACCTACTTGAGACCAGTACAGACCTATACCAACACAAACCTTTTGATATACTAGCAAACAAATACTACCACCATGTTGATGACATTTGGACATTATTGAGTTTGTTAAAATTACTGCTGCTGCAACAATAAGGCACAATCACCATTCATGTATTGTTAAAGTTATGACAAAAATGAACGCTTTATATTTTTCTATTTAAGGAACCACATTGATTAACCAAAGTGGCATAAGGTGTTCCAAGGGTCTAATGTTGCTTAACTGTCACAAATCCAGGTTTAATTAGTTGGAGATCATTATCCTATTGGAACACCTACTTATTTCTAGGATTCCACCTCCGGAAAACAGCAGGAGTACCATAATCGCCATCCACAGATACACTGCGAAGACATAAGGTATTGCTAAGAACTTGCACTTGAAATAGGGCAAAACTGACTTACAAGTACATTTTCAAAAGGATGTAGGAGATATATGATGTAAGTTAGTACTTCCAAGAAAATATAGTACTAGTTCAATTGAAAGATTTTTTAACTTGTTTTCTATATCTAAAAAAAGTTTTTTAACTGTGAAAAAAAAATCTGCCAATGGCTCTAGCACTTTTTTTAGTCACAATTAATCACAATAAAAACAAGCTAAAATATCTTGCCTAAAAGTTATTTGTAAGTTAAGACTTAAAACCAGACAGAAATACTTGGCAAAAGATTATTTCTTTGCTGTGTTGTCTTAATAAAACAGTTAAGGCAGATTCTTCTGCATTAAAGACGCATTTATATCAAGCTACAACAAAAACAAGGTTGATGGAACCATAAATGGAAGTTAAGTGATTTTTTAATGGCGTTGGTAACCAAAAGCTTCTCTAAAGTTGATTCTCTGAAATCTTCAGCTCGATCAGATACATATAAAATGGTCTTAAAGGAAGATAACAACTACCGTTTGGAAGAGTATCAGTCTCATTATACTGAAGATTTAGGAATTAGGTATAAAAGTCATGCATTATGCAACGATTTCTGAAACAACAAGAAGGACGTTTAACAAACAGTAATCAGTAACCATATGTGGTCTGTGTAGAAAAGCAACAATAAGTGCACAGTTGTGCAATATCATGTTTTTAAAACATTTTAGTTGTTTGTAATACTAGGTTCCCACCATGAATAGAATAGTATCAATTATAGGTCCCCAAAGGTTGCATATTATTATGGTTATCATAGCTATGATGAGTGGATGTAAAATTTCACCAGCACTGTTTTGGTGATCGTAGCAGGGGCGGCTGATCTAAGGCAATCTTAGTCTGTCAGTTTTTTTTCCTGTTCTTCATCTTCTTACTTTCTTTTCTTGAACTCTAGCACGAGTTTCTTTGTCAGCTCATGCAAAATAGCACATTTTGCGGTCTCATTCTTGTGCCATGGTGTAGCAGTAACACTGTGGAAGGGGTTCTCACTGGGTCCAAAACCCCATGAGGTTTATTTAAAAGCACTAATCGGTTCAGCCTGCTCTTATATGACATGTATATTTAAGAGTCACCATGCCTTTTAGTAACACGTCATCATAGTTTAACCTACATCTGGTCAAAAGCCCACCCCTGCAGGTGTGCATTAAGATAAAGGCTGTGACTTACTTTCTCTGATAACAAGCATTAAAACCTTTGAATTAGGCTGCTTCCAAGAGTAGTAAGACATTAACATCTATAAGGGTTTAAAAGAAACTAAATGGATCCATGATGAATGTATATACTGATATCCCTTTCTCAACATCATAGATCACAGTTCTTCCCTCATAAAAGCCTAAACAACATAATACCTATATAGGAATTAATTTTAACATTTATAAGTCACAATGAATTACATTTGATTTGTTTCCTAATTCTGAACCTTAGTTAAGAAGGTTTTTATCGCCCTCAGATGAAGTACCTTTTTGTCCTCCGACCCATCTTTCTGCCTTCATCATCCATCTATGGCCTGGAACACGTCTGAGCTATCTCTAAATTCACCTACACAAACGACATTTTCTCAAAAAGCCCTTTTTTCATTCAGAGTTTTTGCATTTACTGCATTCATCCATCCTTCACCTCCTAATCGTCACCGTCTCTATTTCCTTTGCCTTATAACCCAAATGCCACTCTCTCTCGGCCTGCTTGGTTTTCACCGATCCGTTGTGGCTTCTCACTCTCTGTAGTGCGTCTCTCACCCTCTTATGCTAATGATGTCCCTGCACTAAGAAAGGAAGCTGCTTACCCATTCACATCAGGGCTCAACACATTCATGTATGCATAAACAAACACACAAACACTCACACATACTTTATTCAGTTCCGTTGGCTGTGCATATCCCACCAGAGCACCTCCCCATCCTGCTATCCGGGGAGCTTTGCTTCCTTTGTCTTTTCTGCGCACCTTTTCTATTTTTCCCTTCTTTGGAAGCTATTATTGCCATCAAACAAGGAAAATAGTGCAAAGAAAATATTTCTTTAGTTTCGTCTTTTCTTTGATCGCACACCACTGACACTCAACGTTCCTGTATTATTCAAGTACATTTCTGTCATAGTAGATGTTGCACAGCTGAAATGCTCTTTAGATCCCTAAAGACGATTTTTTTGTTCTTTGTCGAAGGCTTTCATCAACATGACTTGTTTAGTTTTGTTTGGTTGATTTTAATATATATATATATATATATCGCAATAGAAGTACGAGCAATTTGCCATTTACCCTGTTCTTTTGAATTGAAGTAATTTAAAGTGAGTGGAATTCCCAAAAAAGTAACAAACAAATCTTTATGTAATATATATATATGTATAATTTTTTTTGTAGTTAGTGTTACAGACCAAAGTATCTATCCATCCATTATCCAGCCCGTTTATCCTTGTGGGGGTCTTCTGGAGCCTATCTCCAGCTCATAATGGGCGAGAGGCTGGAGTACAGCCTGGACAGGTCAGATATCCATTGCAGCAGACCAAAATATTTGAAAAGAAAACAAAATGCTTTAATGCAACAAAAATTAAAGGTAGGGATTGCAACGTAAAGCAATTTGAATGTGTAAGTTAAGTGTTTGCTTTTGCACTTTTACCCAAAAAGAGAAACTGCTTAATGCGACATCAAAGCATTCTGGTGTTAAAGGAGGTGTTCGCACAGTTGAAATCAGCAGTTTGAAGTGTTCCATATTTGAATGAGCATGCAAATGCTGCTATTTTGTTTGTTTGCT
>JAVLVB010000111.1:742822-753993 GCA_032876305.1 Orestias chungarensis | reverse complement strand
GGTAGGGATTGCAACGTAAAGCAATTTGAATGTGTAAGTTAAGTGTTTGCTTTTGCACTTTTACCCAAAAAGAGAAACTGCTTAATGCGACATCAAAGCATTCTGGTGTTAAAGGAGGTGTTCGCACAGTTGAAATCAGCAGTTTGAAGTGTTCCATATTTGAATGAGCATGCAAATGCTGCTATTTTGTTTGTTTGCTACTAACTTTTTTGTATATCTCTGAAACAATTGTTTATTTATTAATTTTTTTAACACAGCCCTTGCAAAACTAGTTCTGTGATCAGAAAGGCCACCTTCATAACGGAGGACCTTTCTCACCCTCTTCATCATTTATTCTAGATGCTCCCATCAAGCAGATGGTTTAGTGTTCCACTGGACCGGAAAGAAAGATCTACAACATATCATTCATACCATTTGAAATATCAGTTTTAAACACCATAAAATCAGAACTGCTTTCCTTTAAAGGTTTATTGAAATAGTTTTAAATATTGTGCACTTTTTCATGTTGTTTTGTGTGGCTTTTCTATTTTCTTTTAAGAGACATTTGGAATTGCTTGCAGATGGAACTATTTTGTCTAAAAAGACTTTACGAATTGATTGTCTGCCTCCAGCTGGGACAGAGAATAAAGTTTTTGTATTGTATTCTTTTCTACTTTAAATGGCAGGTGAGAAAATAGAAACTCCTAAGCCACCTGTCGTACAGTCACTTACTACTGTTGTGGAAAACATTTAATTTCCAATCCCTGTTAAAGTAAGAAAGACTCAGTCAGGTTTTTTCAGATATGTTGGACAGCAGTGAGAGTTTACACAAAACATCCGTCAGCCGAACATTCCAACAAACAGGAAAATTACAACTGTTTAATGATTCAAAACAAAAAAGTAAGAGGGAAGAAAACAAACTGCTGGCCTGTTGAGGGGTTAATGGCTTCAGAGAGAACATACTGTATCACAGTTAATCCTAGAGGGCGACGTTATGTACTGTAAGATGTTACGTATAAACTTTGTCAATATACTGGACATCTGAAAATAAAGATGAAACACTGATATATATATATATGTTTTCTTAATTAAATTGTTAAGTAAGTACACCTTTTTTAAATATTTACTTAACATTTGTGTGAACAAAAAAATTTATGGTCCGCAATGCACCTTTTTTTTATAAACAGAAATCTGTGGTGTGCTGTATTTTAACCCTACATATCCAGCATCTCCCCATGGTTTATGTTCCCACTCTTCTCTGGCATCTAGCAAACATGTTTAAGATTTAAAACGCTCATCTATCAAAGCTCTAGACCTAAACATCAAATCCCAACTTATTCTATACTCTGAGCTATTTTGCTGGCAGTATCTTGTCGGTTGGCCAATGACTCATGATCTCATTCTCAATTCATTGCCCTTATCAGTGACTATCCCCACCCTTAGTGGAACTATGTGGAGAGTCTGTATGCAACGTTTATTACCATGTTCATTAAGATGTCATACTTTTCTTCCAGAGAACCAGTTTTGTTTTTTTAGGTCAGAAACTGACGGTTCTATCAGGGTAAGGTCAAAGTTTTGTGCAGACCCATCAAACTCTTCACTTGTAAACACAGTTGTGTCAGAACTGGAGGGATAATTGCGGAACTATTTAGGAGCATCACTGCGTCCAAAATGTGTATTCATTTATTTATTTTCTGCCACATCATAAAAAGCTCCTTTCATCAGAACTAAAGCTCTGATTTTCCCCCACTGAGCTGTACACAGGACAAAATGCAGTCAGACAGGAGGTCTTTATTACAGCTGATGAAGGTTTATATTCAGCTGCTCGACCACATTCAGTGAATCTGAAGGTCTGGAGGTCTGTACGTATTAAGCCTGCAGAACTTCAGTGACTTCATCTAACAGGAATACCGTACTCCTGCATTAATTGTTCCCTACTCTGTGATTTGTTGTTTCTGACTTGCCCCCTCATGTTTGTTAACAAGAATATTTTATGAAACAATATTATACAGATGGAATGAATTAGCCCTTCAGAGTTCACCCAAACAAACAGGATTTTGGGGGTTAGGTGTCTAACTTGTCCTGCCATTTATAGATGTGCACTGCTTCCAACTTCAAGTTAGTGTTAATCTACATGTTTGTATATAAGTACAATTCTGTCAAAGTCTTTTCTAAACTCATCATGAATGTGTTTTTTTCATGTTTGCTACGTATTATCAATGATTTGGTATAAAAACGTATTTAAATAAAGTTTACTGAAGATCATTTAAAAGTACATTTATGTCTTTCTGACTGTATCTTTTTTCATTAGCATGATTTCAGGTTGTGCTACGTTACATGTTTATCATTCACCACTGCTCACAACACACACTGGTAGCCATTCTTCCACTGACACACCCCCTAAACTGTCATCAAGCAAACAAGGCACAACTGAGAAAGAAAGCTCACTCCATAAGTCCCTCATGGTGTCTAAATAAAGGCTGAAAGAATGAACTTCCTACAGCTCCATATTCCTTATTCCTAGTGAAGAATGTATTGTGCTTCGTCAGCGTTTTGCGCAGCCGATCGCCCTCGGCATGCTGTTGCTGTCTGCGCTGTTGCTGTGTGCGTGGATAAAATATAAATGGAGCAATGCTGAGGCTATGTAAATATTTGGAGATGCTGTTGCACATATTGTTTTATACCTTAAGACAGCAGAGTGAAGTAAAATAGGGATTTAATTTAGGCAAGTTGAGCCTTTAAAGGATATGTTTGCCAATTGGGTAACCAGTCATTTTTATAATGGACATTTTATCTTATCTTTTTTATGTTATTTATATATTTCCAAAATACTTCTAACTTATTTATATCCTTCTGAGATAATAAAGATTTTAATAATATATTTACTCAGGTTTAGTGTACCAGGTTCTAGATAATGTGTGACTTTCCATAGTGTAAGCACAGAAAAAAAGACCAGAACTATAATAAACCCCATCTGCTGCAAGGGTGCATGCTTCACTGATGCTGTTTGTTCCCCCATATTTTTCTCTGCAGCTCTTTTTATTCCATGTTTCTTGACATCCAGAGTCAGAAGGATGGATAGCGAGAAAGAGAAAAACAGAATGCGGATTATTGTCCACCGACCATGACAGAGAAAAATAGACGTGTGCAGGAAGAAGGGTAAAAAATGTCCCATATTTCTCCTCGTCCAGCCTTTTCCCTCTGCATTAACAGAGACTGACGGGATAGAAGCTGGAATCCTGGATCAGGGTTCACCTTTTTACTGTCATTCCAGGAAGCTTAGAGGTCACAGGTCACAGAGCGCGTCTTTTTAGGCAAACCTTTCATAGAAACACACGATCTAACCAGCACAGGGAAGATGACATTACATGTTCAACTATATCCCAGAGATGTGGCCCACTACGAAAGTCAAGAAGAAGAATCTAGACAGCGAATTCAGACATTAACATATCGATAAATGATGCACACAATGTACGCCAAGTAGAGCGCTCCAAATAGACACTTTCCTGAGATCAAGGTGGATTACATGTGTCCTTTCTGTTCATGCATTAGGTTTTATGCTTTATAGTAGCATTATCATATCATTCACACAACATAAAATGAGGGCATTGATAGTTCTGAGCTATGGCTATTGCCGAAAGCCGTTTTCTTTTACTGAATTTTAAGTAAATGTTCTTTCTCATGACGGCTCTAAGATTTCTGTCTTTGAAGTAAACAACAGTCCTGTCCTCAGTTGCTCTTCACTGCTTTGCTGATTCATGCAGAGGCAGAACTTAATTTTGGGAATCACAGAGTGAGTTAGGATATGTGCGTGAGGGTGTGGGGGTGTGGGTTGGTTGTGGGGGTTGATTAGTGATAATAGCCAAAGGTATATTGTTGAGCAACTGCTTTTTCAGTACCAGTAACCGCACCAGGAAGTGTCTGATAAACTAGCCAGCTAGCTTTCCTTTCAAATACCAGGTTTTCTGGATTAAATCAACAATAGTCATATCAATAGCTAAATAAAGAGTTAATCAGCTAAAACACAATTCCCCACCTTGGATGTTCTCTGTGAATAAGCTAAATTCAACCACAAAGTTTACATTCTTAAAATCTCCAAACATGCTCTTTAAAACATGAGGTGTTTTTTTTTTCATAGTGAAAATCACAATTTTCTAAGAAAGTGGTGGTTTTACTAACAGACACGTTAAGTGAATGCATTATGTCATGCTTAATACAAAAAATGCAAAACATAGAACGATTTACATCAGCAAACTTGAAAGTTTTACATTAATACTTACATAATATTTATAAGTTTGTAGTCTTAGCATAAAACCTTGTAAGGTTCTTCATGATACATAGCTCTGTACGTAAGCGCCAACATTTCTAAATTCAAATTTATATTCCTCTTTAGGATATCACGGTTATGCAAAACAAAAGACAGTTTTGATGATTTCCCCCAAAAAATCTTCAATGATACAAGATATGACACCATTCACTCTCTAGCTCTTTAGTTGTTGAATTAATATCTGCTGTGCCATAGTGGGACATTAATGGCAGAATTAATAAATAAGAAACCTTATTTTATCAAATATAAGAAATTACTTTAAGTACATAATATAAAACAAACATTATCTAAACATACGAATGAATATTTGTGGAATATTGAATATCAGTACAATGTTATATAAGGTGTTATAAAGTAAAAAAATGAAAATGGCACCAATCGAACAGTGTGCCAGCAGGAATGAGGAGGATCAGGAAGCCGGGTTGTACTGACCAGGTTCTCCAAGATGGTCTAATTTATCTCCTCTATCAGAACCTGCAACGCAGCAAAAAGCAAAAGTATGGCATGGGTAAAGATTCAGACTCAGTGTATCACATACCATACTGGAAATTAATAAAAACAAAAAAAAAGACTTTATTTCAAGAATTCCACACAATTTTGTCATTATGTTTTCATCAAGTCCTCCGGTTTAGCAGGCCTGAGGAATGAGTGACATTTCTTTTTTAACAGGAAGTGCATACGTAGGATATTGACACTAAATTATGTGATAAAAACGATATATCATATTATATTATACAATAAGATTTTTTTATTGTATATACATGTTTTTTTGTTTTTTTTACTGTAAGACAAACGGAAATATGTTTAGCCAGGGGTGCTTTCCATGGAATAAAAAGTGGCTGGTTCTGAAAATCTTTGGTCAGGCAAGACAACCATAAAAGGTCTGTAAAGGGGAAGTTGTGATAGATATGTGTAAAAAAACAAATTCAAAAAGTTTTAAAACAGTTATTTCAAAATTACCATAATACTCCAAATAGTGTCAATCACAAGTGTATTACTAACTTTAAATCAATGTATTTTATGTGTTTTGCAGTTGGATTCATTCATTGGAAATTACTATAAAATTGCACTTCATGGTTAAAATCTACCTCACATTTATATTCCTTCATATCTCCAGTTGAGTCAACTCAGCGTGATGGTATAATCACTTCTGAGTTTAAACACTAATTTAGCTTTTACTTTTGCTTTGCGCTAAGTGCCCTGCACTATTTCACATTAAAAGCCTTACAGCAGTCAGGAACATATTCCCTCCCTTTTCTCAAAGGCTTTTAGAGTCAAACATTTATCATTGGCTTTGAGCTCTGTTGGCTATACTGTAACAATAAACCACAACAACAGCAACAAGAAAGTGGCAGCAATCGGAATTATGTAGTGTCTGAAAAAGGTATTCCTTTTTAGAGGGATGGAGTGGTACTTGGGGAGATGACAATAGTGTCCTTGACTGAAGTATACTGCTGCTGTTATGAAGATGACTGCCTCTCTGCTGTTTGCCTATTTGTTCATTTTAGAGAAAAACTGGCATAAATACTCATTCTCACTTCAAAGACTTGCGATGTCCTTTATTCACAAAGGGATGATAAAGAAATTTAATTAACAGCAGTTTCTTAAGTGCATTTAGCGGTAATGGTAAAGCACTGAGAGTAGGAACATAAGAGTCAAATACAGCATGTAAATTTGGGGGATTAGTTCATTGGCGGGTTGTGGGGCCTCCCTAGATGGGTGCAGTAGGTAATAGTTCTTTTAGCATTCAAATAAGAATTAGGAAGAGCAGCTGTGTGTTGAACATGAAATTACTATGAAAGATTATAGCTTCCCTGTGGAAATACTGGAAGGTCCCTGTCAGTACATCCATACATAGGTGGCAATGGAACTTTAGGCAGCCTCCAAGGCAAGGAATACTTAAGGGTTTAATCCGAAGTAAGACAGAACAAAGAGGGGGGTATTATTGTGTCCTTAGTGTCTTGTCTAGGACTTAGTCAAATTAGTTACTTTGTAGTATTTAGTTTCATTAAATATTTATAGGATCTTTGATAAGATTGACTTGCTATAACATCTGGTGGCAAAAATCCCAAATTGTATCATATTACTCATGTGCATGCAAAAAGAATGGTAAGATTTCAACATAATTTGGGCAACATACACACCTGAGATGGTACATTAATTATGAAATATTATCCTAAAGCAGGAAAAGAGTAATAGAATGTCTATAATGCCTTTTGATACTTTTCTGTCACTTTTGTAAAGCATTCGACTGGATTGGTTTTAACAGAAAAGATTCTGGCAGGGCCTATGAGGTGTCATTGTTGGAACCAATGCATTTAATACATGAAATGTCATCTTGAATCTTGTTTAAAGAGTTACCTTCAGCAGGCCGTTGCACGATGTGACTCCCTGACTTCAGGCATACCCATACTGTAACTCCTATCAAACTCTGAGTTGTTTGAAATGTCTGCTAGTTGAGTAAAAGGCATTCACCTCTATTTACTGCTTAGAGCGAGTGTTTTTACTCTAGGTATGATTACAAAACTGATACCCAGTGGTAGCTACTACTATTTTGTTTTGTAAGCAAGGGCAAGAATGCCTTTACAGTTTTTCTTGAATGTTTCTCTGTCAAGTTAAGTTTTTTTTGTTGTTTTTTTTGAAGATGTTGTGCACAAATACCGTCATGGTTTGGCTACTTTTTACATCACTAGGCTTCTAAGTCCCAACTACTCTAACAAGTCCCTTCTGTCATCTGATCATATGCTTTGAGAGCTTAAGGCTCAAATTCAGAGAAAGTTTTTATCACAATAAAAATATGCCCCTGATATATTTTTAAATTGAAAAAAAAAGGGATCTTCTTATGTTCAAAGGGCATCTGTTTATATTGTTCAACACTCTTTGATTTTGTCTGGCATCTTTAAAAACGTGTAATTCTTACATTCAGGTTTGTTATTTTATTTATTTTTTGAATGCATTTGCGTGATTTTCATTTTCTCAAGGCCCAATATTAATACAGTCCCTCTTCTGTTTATTGTCTTACGTAGGGTTCCTGAGTACGGGTGACCAAGCTGCCAAAGGAAACTACGGTTTGTTGGATCTGATTCAGGCTCTGCGTTGGACGAGTGAGAACATAGCGGCCTTTGGTGGTGACCCGTTACGCATCACTGTGTTTGGCTCGGGTGCTGGAGCATCATGTGTGAATCTCCTCACACTGTCTCACTATTCAGAGGGCAACCGCTGGAGCAACTCTACTAAAGGTAAACCCCACCTACAAGGTGCACTTAAGTATTATTAGATCTTAAAAATGTGGAGACAGAACCTTCTGCCAATTTTGTCTTCAATAATATAAAAATAATATAAGATAAAATCTAATAATAATAATAATAATAATAATAATAACAACCCAGGAGATGTTACATTTTTTTTATTAATCCTTAAAGTTCTCATGGGAAGAAAAGCTACCCAACCCTAGCTGCACTAATAATCCTTAGATTGGAAACTTTTTCAAATTGATTTGTTTATGATGTATCTTTGATTTCAATTGATTTTCTGTAAAGTGCCTTCAGACGACACCTGTTGTAAATTGGCGCTATATAAATAAACTGATTCTTGAAACTGAACTGATTCACTAATGTGATATTCAGTAAACGCTGAATAATTTTTTGTTTCAGTGATCTTCTCTTATTTTGGTTGAATTTACTAGGCACATGCTTACTTTCTGTCTCATTTATTTTAAAAGAACCTGTTTTAAAATAAACCAGACTACAAAAATCTGGTAAAGTAACACATCATGCTGGAGTCAAAAAAAATAAAGATCAGATAAACATAAAATTTAGCAATGATGGCAAGGGGTATGAAGCAATTTCTCACCATTTGTGACATCAGAGAAGTACAGTGAGCCATGGGACAACGATGGCTCAGATAGTAGGAACTCATCCTCTAACCAGCTAGTTTACGGTACGAATCCCTGCTGTGTCTCTGTGAGTGTGTTATTGCTTGACTGATTATGGTTTGAAGTGGTTCGGGATCCTCTGGAATACATCAAGTGCCTTTGTTGAGCTTAAAACATTTAGAGGGGTCATGAATCCCTGTAAAAGGGTTCTATGGTGTAATGGTTAGCTGGACTCTGAATCCAGAAATCTGAGTTCAAGTCTCAGTAGAACTAGCTGTGTCCATCCATTTATGCTCTTCCAGGTCACTGCAGGTAACTTATAATTTGTTAACTGGGTTGACCTAAAACATTTTACTACTCAGGATGACTGGATCAGTTATTTATGCTGATGAAGAAGCATTAATCGCTGTGAGGCCACTGTCTGGATTTGGATCCAGCAATGAAGACACACTAATGAAGTTCTGACACACAGTGAAGATAGTACTTTTCATCCATTTTGCTCTAAACTAATGGTGGTAGTGATTTGATTGTCAAGTTTTTATTGCGAGGTGCACTTATGAATGGATCACAGACGAATTGTGTTTGTGACACCTTGACATGAGCTTAAATAAGCTCAATGGATAATAGGGAATGGATCAAAACAATTCTGCCGGGGGATTTGTGCTAAAATGAATCTATACAGTAGGGGTGTGTGAATCCTTGCCATTTTATGTTTATGGTAACTAAAACTAGGTTTGGTTACTAAAACATATCAAGTTATTAGTTTTATATTTAATTGCTTCTGATGTTTTTCAAGGTTGGTGTGGTAAGTTGTCCTTTCTTCAGTATTGGAAATCATTATTTAAAAAGGGCTCTATATATTTACTCAGGTTATCTTGATACAGTAATATATGCCTGCATGGATTATAAACATTAGACAGAGGTAAGCTTGTCCAATAAATGCAAAAAAAAAATACTCCCTCCATTAAAAGGGGGTCATTTTAGTTTACTCACACACCTAGACAATTATGTCTGTTTAGAGACAAGGCAATGGTTATCGACAGCTCATAGCTTCTGATTAACTGCTTAGTCTAGTTAGTTTACCTTTACCTATCTTATCTCAGTATGAGAAATTAGTCTTGACATGTGACACCTCTACACTAAAAGTTAGCATCTCTTAAAGAGGCCTTCTGCATACCTCCCTTTGGAACTATAATGGGCATGTCCCACTGTTAGGAGGTCCTTGGAATGATGTAATTATAGCACTATATTAGATTTCTGGCTTGGAATAAGTATGATACGTCATGAAGAAGAACAACCTCAGTTTTTCCCATGATAGACCTGGTAGTTGTTGAAAGGGCCTAGAAAAAAACCCTCAGTTTTAAGTCAATTTTTTAGGTCAGGCAGATACTCTACAAAGTAAGAAAAATCGAGATCATTGTTGAAGTCAGAATGCCTAATTTCAGCAGGATGAACTTAATGACGGAGGAAAAAAGAAAACTCCAAAATAAAAACTAGCACTGCAACAATGTGTTGTGTTAACATCTTAGATCATGGCTGCTAAGTAAACTTAATTGAACTGAATATTGGGACTTTTTAAAGAAAAATGTTCCTCTGTACCTTATCCAGAGATTGCAACCCACTCCGAAATTAAGGTAACATGTAAAAGGTTATCACACTCTGCTTGGTTTCATTAATAATGAAATTAATTACTTTTTATCTAATTTGTTCTTTATGTCTTCTAAAAAGAAAGTATTTTAATTTACGAGTTGTGTTTTTGTCCTTAGGTCTTTTTCAGAGGGCCATTGCCCAGAGTGGGACAGCTTTATCCAGCTGGGCCGTTAGTTTCCAACCAGCCAAGTATGCGCGGATGCTGGCCCGTAAGGTGGGCTGCAACCTGGAGGATACAGTGGAACTTGTGGTGTGTCTGCAAAGAAAAAATTATAAGGAGCTTGTAGATCAAGACATCCAGCCAGCCCGCTATCACATTGCTTTTGGCCCAGTCATCGATGGAGATGTTATACCTGATGACCCTCAAATACTGATGGAGCAAGGTATCAGTTAAGCTTTCCTTCCTGAAAAATAAATTTCATCTGGATTCGTCCTTAAACAGTTGTCTACACTTGTCCTTTACAGGGGAGTTTCTCAACTATGACATAATGCTGGGAGTGAACCAAGGTGAAGGCCTAAAGTTTGTAGAGCTCATTGTTGACAATGACAATGGTGTACAGGCCAATGACTTTGACTATGCAGTGTCAAGCTTTGTTGATGACCTCTATGGTTACCCTGAGGGTAAAGACATCCTAAGAGAGACCATCAAGTTTATGTACACGGACTGGGCCGACAGACACAACCCAGAGACGCGGAGGAAGACGTTACTGGCACTTTTTACTGATCATCAGTGGGTCGCACCGGCTGTAGCTACAGCAGATCTGCATTCGAGTTTTGGGTCACCAACATACTTTTATGCCTTCTACCATCACTGTCAGACAGAGCAGGTACAGCTCAAAATACTGTTGCGTCTGATAAAGTTATTACATTATGGGTTGTTTTAATGTTATTGAGGCATAAATAAACAGAAAAGCACAGATTTTTAGCTTCATGTTATCTAATTACGGCCCTAGTTGCAGTCGGTAAGTTATATTGTGATAACAGACCACAACCTTTTAATTTTTTATGTTTTTCAATGTTATTGGTTTTGTCAAGAGTGATTTGGTTTTCCAGCATTCGGCTTATTATGATATGTCTAAATGTCATCTCTAACTTTTTTCTGTTCATCTATTCAACCACTGATAATTGGTATAAGACAAAATGATAATATAATAAAATACAGAATAATATAATATAAGATAGCTTAATTTAATATGTTTATAGTTTTTTATTTCTTAATTTAATTAGATCCCCTTTAGTCCAAATACACCTCACCTTAATATATATATATATATATATATATATATATATATATATATATATATATATATATATATATATATATATATATATATATATATA
>JAVLVB010000111.1:721773-736062 GCA_032876305.1 Orestias chungarensis | reverse complement strand
CTTACCAGAGACATAGGGACTGAGAAACTAAGAGAGAGAGGCGAGGGACATCAGAGGAGGACTTCAGGAAGGACAACAGGGAAATGACCAGAGGGAGATGATGCAGGAGGCAAGGCTAGAGGTAATGAGGGATAATGGGGAGAGACGAGGAGGCAAGGCTAGTGGCAACGAGGAATAACGGGGAGAGACGAGGAGGCAAGGCTAGAGGCAACGAGGAATAGCGAGGAGAGACGAGAAGGCAAGGCTAGAAGCAACGGGGAACTAAACAGACGATCCAGCGGTGAGTGCATGATTGCATGTGACTTATATACTGTGGAACCGGGGTGTGATTGGTGGAGAAGGTGAGTGAATTATTGCTGACAGCTGTGAATGAAGGCGGAGTGACGAGACACAGGAAGAAACAGAACTAGACTAAACACACATTATGACAGTTCTTCTAACACTGATATGTCACCTTTAGATCAAGAGCAGTTTGAGGTATATCTGTGTATTAGTTTTTGAGGACTTAAAGATTGTATAAAAGCTTTAGCTTCGTTCTCTGCTGACATCTGTTCCTCTTTATTCCTACAGATTCCTCCACCAGAGGCCACCAATCGCACACCCAAGACGAAAGTTCTGGTTACTAAACGCCCGAACCCAACTCCATTCCCCACCGAGACCCAGGACAACCACAACATACATCACCAGGTGGACCAGCGGGACTACTCCACAGAACTTTCTGTGACTATAGCTGTAGGAGCTTCTTTGCTTTTTCTTAACATTCTGGCCTTTGCCGCTCTTTACTACAAGAAGGACAAGCGACGGCACGACGTCCACAGGCGCTGCAGCCCACAGCGGAGCGCTGCCAATGACTTGGCTCACACTCAAGAGGAAGAGATCATGTCTCTGCAGATGAAGCAGCACTCAGACCTAGACAGGGACTGCAGAGGGGTGGGAGACTCCCTTCACCCGCACGATGTGGTCCTTAGGACTGCCTGCCCACCAGACTACACCTTGGCTATGAGGCGCTCGCCAGACGACATCCCGCTCATGACGCCAAACACCATAACCATGATCCCAAGCACCATGGGAGGGATCACCTCACTGCACTCTTTTAACACATATCCCAGCAGTGGGCAAAACAACACTCTGCCTCATCCGCATCCACACTCACATTCCACCACCCGCGTTTAGCCCAGTGGACGGACCAGTACAGGCTGAAGCTAAAAGCTTACTGCACTGCTGCAGCAGAAAGTTAAGGCCGACCTGCCGATTAACACGGATATTTCAGGAGTTCAATCGATGGCCCGGAATTGCCAACGGAATTACACTGGGATTATACCATGTTCTGTTAATACTTGAGGAAAAACAGTAAAAGTTTTCAGATGCTTTGGACCAGAGGATAAAAAATTTTCTTTTTTTTTTTGTACAAAAAAATAGACAGACGTTAGGAAAACAAAATAAATAAAAAACCTAAAACGTTGCAGCAGAACAACGTCCAACAAGTTAAAACATTAAGAAATATGTTTTTTATCATTAGTTTAGTTCTGGTATTGCAGCAACACAAAGGAAGAGCAAAACACTTTTTCTCTCTAGCGACAGTTATGGCCTTCGGGATTTTTTGACAAACAACTGCTTGACAGTATTATCTGGAAGCAGCGCGGAGCATCAGACACGCCTTGGAGGTGAGAAGAAGGGAGCACTTTGTAAAGCAAAGAAAACATATTGTTTTCCTGTGGCATTACTCTGCAGAAGACTCTGTTTGTGGGGCACAAAGCAGATGCCCCGCAAACCAATTGAGGCATGTCTGAACATCGTGAATGGAGGCTGTGTAAGATAAGCCAAAAGCAGCAGAGTAAAGCACGGACCACAAACTTCTTGAAAAAGCGACGCTGTATGCACAATGGAACCCTTTTGAGGAAAAAACAAATCTTGCAAATACTTTTCATCCTTTTATTTTTGATTGAAACAATTTTATTGTATAGGACATATTTACATATCTAAGCACCAAGGCTGTTTAAGCCCATTTCTCTTGGGCAGGGTGTTCATACTGCAACCTGCCAGTAGGACCGGGGACGTAGGAAGTGAGAACCCAACGACGGGCAGATCCAACTTCAACACGGAGAGCTGGGGTACAAAGGATAATTGGGATATTTTAGCACGATGCGCATGACAATTTACCTGCTTGATGGCTGCTCTGCTGATTATGTCATTAATAAGAATAATTTTCACCCCGTTCTTTGTGTTGGAGAAATTCAAGACCTATTTCCCTATTGGATTACTAGAAAACACGTGCTCTAAGGGAACCTTGGAAAATGCAGTCCTGTTTGCGGATGTAACTGGATGGATTTAGATAGTAAAAAAATTGGGTTATTGAATATGGCAAAGATTTCTTGCATTACATAATATAGCTGGAGTGGGCTGGACATGTAAGGACTAGTTTTGTACTCTGTGTGTTGGTACTACTTTTTGATAGTGGGTAAATCACATTACATTGTATCAATCAAACTCATTGTACCTTCAGTTGAAATCAATGTTCTTTGCTGTTCTACCTATTGGGGCACCGGACCGTATCAAAGTAATTACCTGCACTGTTTAATTCATTGACCTCCTGTTCCCCTTTTTTTCCTAAAGCTTGGAGTTAAAAAAGTGACACATTGCAGCTCAATTGGTAACAGAAATGGAGGGTGAAATGATAAAAAAATTATGTTGAAGGATTCCATCTCCAGGCGAAGTAGATTTGCTAATGATTTATCCAACAAAGCTCTGAGCTCCAGAGCTACTTAAACATGAATGCCTATAGATGTTTAATTCAAGATAAAAGCCAGACAGATCACACGGGCTGGGAGTATGCGGAAATGCGCAGTAGGATGCTGAGAGAAAGAGCGAGGATCAGGTTAATTCAATTCCCAAGATGCACATTTTATGTAGTTTTCATCATTAGCCAAGTTGTATCAAGTTAGGTGGTACGTTGTGTTGGTGAGATGTTGGTGTGTCTGCCAGTAAAATGGGATGATCAAAAGCGAAAAGTCTTACCTCTTCAACTTAAAGCCTTTATGCTTTTCCCCCCATGTATCTACAGTGCTGTATTTCAAATCTCTGCAATGGTGTCAGGGCAAATGAGCTGATATGATAAAAGGCACCAGTGTCTTCTAATGGGTAGCTCAGTTTCCATTAAAATGTCATAAGGAGTTAATGTTTTATGTTTCTCTTGCCCTCCTAATTAAGCATCAACCAAAATTCTGTTTGTACCTGAGGCTGAATCTAGCAGCGTCCAGAAAGGACAAAACTGCAATCTTAACAAATTCATAGCAGTTCAGGGATAGAGTTGATGTTTATGTGCGCAGAAGCCTGTGATTATTTACACAGTAACTTGGGGGTAGGAATGTTGTGTCCAATGGCACTTTTATATGTGAAACTTTCCAATCGATAAATAGGTGGATGAAAAATCAAGAAGATTTTGTAGACTAATATCATTAAAGTGTTTTTGCCTTGGCTCCTCCAAGACTAGTTGCTACATTCAACCTCCTGAACTGCCTAATCTGGACTTGTATTTAATGTAGACATGAAGAGAGTTACCTGTTTTAAAATTTGATCAACTAGATTTTTCTCAATTACTTTTAGAGCAACTCAAATTGCTTGAAACCTTTGTTTCTCTCTTGTAGCACAGATCTGTCTTTCTATATACATAAAAAAATATTCCGCTTTTTAATTTTTCATCTAAAAATTGCATTTTAAGTTGCCAACAGGATAATTTAGTTCACCAGTTATAAACTGTGCTTTTTCTGGTCTTAGGTTTTCTCCACATAGGTTTAGGTTCAAATGTTATGGCTTAATTGAATAGCCTCAGCTCCAAATAAATAGCCTAAACAAATGATGCATTCTGCATGGCTAGGTCAACTACATGATAAAGTCCATTAGTAGATCTGTGAAAGCTAGTAACGTCATGTTTTCTACGATGACAACTGAAGAAACAAATATTGCTTATAACTAAATAATTTTGTATTTTTTTTTTAATACTTAGGTATAACTAATGGCTCAGTGCAAATGCAAGAGCCACCAAAGAAGCTATTTCTTCTGTTAACACACCTGTTTCTTGAAGCATTTAGTCAGGTACCCACATGAAGAGTAATGGTGAAAAGGAATGATTGAAGTAGATGCCAAAAAGCTGTTCAGCCAGGGCAGAGAAAATGGTTAGGCTGATCAATCTGCAAATGCAAATGTTCTCCTTGTAAATGTGACACAATTTATGAGTATATATAAACAAGATTCATTACAGAAACCTGTGTTACAACCAACTCATAATTAACCAAGTAGAAATTTCAAATGTTCTCTTGCCAAGTTTATTTATTTTGCACATATAGGCCTACATTATAAGTGACACTATACCTAGATGGTCTGTGTACAACAGTTTTGTTTCCGACCCTCAAATTGTGTGCACTGTGTGTTTTTTAGCCCATTATCGTTTAAAAAAGGGAAAATTGTCATGAAGTAAAAACCCCTAAAGAGCCCCGAAGCCACTCGAAGAGAAAACGTACAGTCTCGTACAGTTATTATTGGACTTCTCTTGCCTTGTTCTCTTCGGCGTTACCTTTTCAAGCCTAGGGGGACTTCTAATAAAGTTAAGATTTATTTAAATACAATGTTTTATAGACATCAACATCTAATCAATTTTGTTTTATACAGTAATTTAGATGGTGTGGTGTTTTTTCTTCAATTATTTTGTGTTTTATTTTTGAAGCTCAGTCCATCCTTTACTGGCTCAGATATTTAAAATGGCAGACATTTTGATGACTAGGAGTGACCAAACCTTTGCACAGCACTGTTTGAATAGGAAGGAAGATGAGCGGCCTCTCATTTCAGCTCAATCTCACAGTCACCTCTTTTTAGTTGATGTTGAAGGGCCACCGCTTTTCTTTCCAGGGATTCTCATCTGTCTCATATTTCCCATGAAGCTGACAGCTTGGACTGCTTAACAAAACGGCTCCCTTCGCATCTGTGCCGTCTTCAGTAGGTTGCCTTCTGCAAGGGTGCCTGCTAACATCTTTAGGTCAGTGAAGCCTCAGCATCTAACAATGTTAGCCACTGAGAAGGAATGAGTCATCCAGCAAAGCAGACTGCAGTCAAATCCCATAGCTTACAAGGTTTAAGTCACTGCGGAGGCAAAGTGGTGATTTTCAAAACACACAGTGAAAGGATTGCCATAGATAGCAAGCCTGTGCTCAGATTCAGGAATCTGTATGCTGGCACAAATAGCTCTCTTTTTTGGCTCAAACGCTTGTCTCACTGTTTTCCTTTCACTAAAATGTAGACATGTGGAGAACTCTGTTGAGAGCATGCATCCCTTTTGGGTCTCTCTCAACAACTATGCAACTCTTTAAATAATGAGTACACAGCGGTTGCAGCAGACACAGTTTGATCTATTATATGTTCTGGTTCAGGTTTATTAGTTTTAGTTTAGATAGGGGTGCCCAATATGTCGATCGTGATCAAGGAGTGCTGGTTGATCGCACGGCAATAAAGGAAGTAGATGACGGCATCCATCCTTCTGATTGTCTTTTGATTCACCGTGCGGCTAACTGATGCACATTTAAGTTTATATACGCATGCGCATTCTACGTTAGCTTTGCGTTAGTCGTATTAGCAAACTACAGTAGCCAGTCTCCTCTAGCTAGAGGAGCCAGAGGCCGAGGTAGCACCGAGCCCCCCCTGAAATCTACTTATATACGTATATTTATGTACAATATCTATAGACTGCATCTGCTTGTGCTTGGGGAGGAACAGACATTCCAAAGTGGGTTAAGGCAAGTGGCTTAAGGCAGTCATGCAAGACAATATAGAGCAAATATAAATTATACTTCATCCTAAAAGGGCAAAATATGCAATGAAAATAATTTCAATGATATCAAATTAAAAGGCGTGCATTTTTTTGGGTTGGGATGGTAGATCCCTAAGGATTGGTCATCTTTGAAGTTCTTTGCAAGTTCTAAAAGTGTGGGCAACCCTGGCTTAGATCATAACCATTTGCAACGCTTTAGTATAGCAATACCAATAAAGGCTTAATCTTTTTTTTTTTTTATCCAGCCCTATAATATACCAGCGTCTCGTAACAGTTTTTACATTTTTTTTTGATTACACGTAATTAATTTGTGACGTTTTTTGGTCGTACTTGCAAATAAACTGTTTGCCTATAGGAGAACCTAACATTCATTAGACTCACATAAAAAGTCACCATGAGCTTATGTTTGTACTGCTATTACTGTAATTCATTTTGAGGATGCACCAAGGACCCTTAAACCATGAAAGACTTGCTTTTTGTTGTTTTTACAGCAAGACAATAACAGGAAAAGTCATAAATTCCAACCCATTAAAAAATATTTCCAATAAATCAACATAGAGTTGTTATCAGTCCAAGTAAAAAACAAAACCCATAGTTTTGTTCACTATTATAAACATGGAAACACAAACCCTCCATTACAGATCACTTTATACACTTGTATAATTGGATAGCAGAACCAATAGATATAGCTTACATGTGTTAAATATGTGGCAGTTCATTTTACCTGCCTGAACTTTGTGTTGTGGTCCTTATGCAGTTCCATATTCATTCATTGCTTTATTTACACATAAACTTATTATCCAAATGACAATATATGGATAATTGAATATAAGGACCATTTAATTAATTAGTAGGGTTAAAGGACTCAGATTTTTTAAATGATCTGAAAAGGAACTGTCTCTAACATTACAGTGGTAAGAATCCAAACTACTAAATAGTTTTTTTTTCAGTGCACCGTTATTAACACACTCTATGGCCCCCATACTCAAATAGCGGCCCGTTGGCCTTTTGTGGCCCTTTGGGTATCAATTAATGGCCCACGAGCTGTTTTGAAAAGTTTTTTTAAATTATAAAAAAAAATAATAATTCAAGCGCGCTCTTATTTTCAAATTGGGCGCCGCGATCTCAATACTAGGCTGTAAGGCATGATTTTTGTGCCACCAGGTTTGCGGGCACGGAGATATCTGAAGGAGCAATAATTGTAAGCATGTGCGTATGAATCTCAGGTCCGCTCTCTGGACACGCGCTGAACTCTACATTATATGTAAATGAGCCACACTCCCAGCTAATCAAAGACTGGCCTTTTTCATCCAATTAGATTATTCCTTCAAAATACACAAAATTGATTCATGCTCTCAGGCAACCTAACATTTCAGCAGAGTTGCGAGCGCAGACACAGATCCGAGCGCGAGCAGAGTGAGCTGAGCGAGCAGTTGGTCAGAATTGAGCGCGCGCCTGAGGGACCCATGAGCCCGCACGCCTGAGATTTATACGTGCACGCTCACAATTATTGCTCCTTCATATAGCTCTGTGCGCGCAAACCTGGTTGCCTCCATGGCAACGATAAACAGATAGCAGCCCTCCCATACTCAAGACTGTCACTCTAAGCAGCAGCCACACGTTTACAGACCGGAGCAGTAATGGCTCGAAATTTGCTCCAAAAAGAAAACTGGAATGAAAAACCGCCAGTTCCAACCAGAGTGGACAGAAAGTGCACATCCTTACAATGTGCGGCTCCACACACAGATGTGAATCTGCTTTCTTAAATATGAACATTATTAAAAATCAGTACCGGAGTCTCCAAACCAACGAGCACATGCATCAGTGTGTCTCCCTGGCAATCACACCATTTAAGCCCAGGTTTGAACCAAGAGGCCATTTCTCCCATTAAAGGGGACATGTGAGAAATGTGAAATAGTTCTTGAGATGCATAGTTTGTTAAACAAAGCACAAGAAATGGGCTGCCTGAAGGCTATTTTGTTTTTTGGGATCTTCAACAGGGTTATGATTGGTTTTATATAGTTGCAGTAGTTAGTTAGTTTGCTATAAAATATGTTATAAATGTTATACATATGTTATATCGTTATGATACGTTATCATACACAGTCCCAATAAATGGCCCCTCATCATTTCTATTGAGTACCCCTGCTCTATGGTCATGTCAGCTAACACAGTGAGAGTCAAAGCTGTGAGAAAAATTAAACAACACATTCTAATTGAGCTTAAAACCTTAAAAATGTCTCATCTACACACATCAACAAATCACTTTTAGCTGAAGACTCTAGACTGCTCATTTATTCCTCTCAACACAATTTAGTGAATATCTGATGTTGGTGGTAGACTTATGTTGTTTCACCAAAAAGCCCGTCGACCCTCAACTTGATGAGAGTTGCGACAGCCTATGAAGATAATACTTTGTCCGCCTCATAACGAATGATTATGAATTCATTTGCTGTCTTTACTTACCTGTTTTTTTCCTACTATTAGTAGAACAAAAATAGAGAAGTTGTTCAATTTAGATGCAAATCATATTAGTGTATTTATTCCATAAATCTTCACAGGGACTGCATCATTAGTTTCAGACAAAAGGCCATCCACTGAATTAAACATTTAATTGCAGCAATGGGTAAATAGTCAAGTCTGTACAGATTCATACTAAATAGCTGGCAGTTCAGGAGAAATCAATATTTATAATTGCACATGCAAGGCAGAAAATTGTCATTTGCAGAATTAAAAAAGTAACATAATCTCTGGTCAGCCACTTAAAAGATGTAACTTTTTTAATTAAATCCTATCAAAAAGGAAAACATTAAATGGTTACAAACAGGTTAATAAGAGGGAAATTAGTAAGTGATAATTTATTGAAATGATTTACAAATTTGGTACTGTAGTATTATATAAGTGAAAAAGGATATTGAACAAATGTGAGAGTGAAGTAATGTCGTCCACCTTCCTGTGTTCGTCGGGTTGTTACCAATTTTAGCCAAACAAAAGTTTTCCATATTCGAACGTTTTTGTTTTTTTTTGTATTTTAGCTGGAGCATCCAATTTGTATTTACAAACACTAGATGGCCTTTCTTTCCTTACTTACCTCTAACTAATAAAGAACACACATTGAAGTAGAAAGGCAAGGCTTTCGAGGGACTCTTCTATTAAAACACTAAAAAAGAAGGCTATGCAACTTGGAGGCAGTTCAGATCAGCGGGAGTTTAAAAACTATGTATTTCAATAGTTTATTAGGCATCTACATACAACACAGCTGTGTTATATGGTATAGAAATATGGTATATGGTATAGAAATGAACAATACTGGGCTTTCATTTTGTAAAAAACTCTTAAATCATCATCATCTGCTTCAAGTAAGGGCTAGAAGTGAAAAATGTTGTCTTTCAAGCATTCTGTCATATGGTTTTTGTATGACTTTAAGAGACTAAAAATATATACAATTAAAAAATATATTCCTAATTTCAAGAATTTTTTATTTTACTTTTATTAAAATTATGATCTCTGGTTGAGGTGGAAGTAATTAGATAGACTGGCTTTAATAGGTGGATGGCAGACAAATACATGTGATCATCCGTAATAAATCTGCTTTGGTAAAAGTCCTACTTGGAGTATGGTACCTAAGTTCCCTTGTTGCACTGTTAGAGTAAACAAGGAAGGAAACAGACACCTACAAAACATAATATGCCAGTACATTTTCATAAAGCTCACTTCCTGGAATCCCACTTTAAATCCCACAATCCCACTTTTTTTGCTTTGAATTTAGCCCACAGTTAAAAAAAGACAAAAAAAGGAAAACATTTACTTTCATAGGCTATTCTAATCAAAAACAGAATGTGTTCGTGGTTTAAAGTGGATTTTCTTTCTTTTACTTCCCTTTTAGAAGATGGAAAAAAAGCCTAGTGTCAAAAGTATATATTTATTTTCATTTATTTTGAATTCATTTTCAACTAATTTAATTATTTTGCAATATACTGTTTTTCTCTCAGTGTTATAAAACAGAACCTTGTAAAAACTGTAATACCTACTGTTTATTTCTGCTATGTGATTCTTTTTCTTTTCAAGTTGTGGTTTCAATTTTACTCGTTGCTATGTTCTAAAAAAATGACATCCTGCCTGTGTTGACTCTGGATTTAAAGGATTTTTATGCGATGTTTAAATTCAGATATGTTCCTAGAACGCCTGAGAGATGAGAATTATTCCAATCTAGATTCACCCTCCATAAAACATAGATTATTAATCAATTTTAAAGTGAGACTTCAAACCAACCAAAAGAAAACAAAATACAATTCCATCCGGTATTTCTTTTGAACACCATCATGTTTACGTTTTAATGAGACAGAATACTAGGAGGCGATAGGTTCACCGTTGGGATCTAAGGACACTTAAGAAACCCTGTTCTAGGGGGATGCTTCACTTTTGTTCTAGTGTAAATCTACCCTGACCATGGCCAACACTGAGCCCGTGTCAAAGCACATGGACGGGGAAGAACAAGCGCTGTGAATGAATGTAGAGCAACGTGCCATTTTCTGACCTCAGTTCACAGCAACAGTCAAAACCTCAGCTACATCTTTGGAGGTTTTTTCTAACAGTCTTAAAGCTACAGATGGATTTGTTCTTCAAATGCCATGTCAGATGTGGGGAACCATTTGAGCGGGTCTGGCATTTGTATTGTAGAATTTTTGTCACTTGTCTTTCTTTCTGGTTAAATAGTCTTACTCTTATGGAGCACAATAAATGATTTTAATATGCTGATATGTGTTATTTTTATTTGTATTTCACCTATTGCAACCATGACATATGACATATTGAGCAAATGGAGCATAATTAATCCCTTTCAACAGCACTGTTATCTTCATTAGCGCCAGAGGCAGAATCTTTCCTGACCTGAACTGGGAGGACACATATATAAAACGTTATTTGGCATGTGTTAATGACAAAACTTACACAGCAGACATGTAGCAAAACATTTAATATCACACTGATGTATTTACACAAATGAAGATAACAAAAGCAATATTATAATGTCCTGGAGTGTTTGCTGTTGCTGAGCCAGGTCCTTGAAAAAGGGACTATTCTACTGTCTCCCTCTGTGTTAGGGTGATTAAATGGGATGTTCTGGTGATTAGATCCAAGAACTTAGATCCAAGCAATGTATTGTTTTTTAAAAAGTGGAATAAGTGAATTATTTAATTCTCCTTGCTGTATCTTTCACCCATGTCCACTGTTCTCCAACACTCAAAATTGTACATGTACCTGTACCTATCTATCTATCTATCTATCTATCTATCTATCTATCTATCTATCTATCTATCTATCTATCTATCTATCTATCTATCTATCTATCTATCTATCTATCTATCTATCTATCTATCTATCTATCTATCTATCTATCTATATATATATATATATATATATATATATATATATATATATATATAAAAAAAAATATATATATATATATATATATATATATATACACATATATATTTACATATATATATATATATATTCAATATTAATTCTTTATACTAATTTAATATTAAATGTTTATAAGGATGAGAAAAGTTGCACTTACTTCCTAGATTTGAAGCAGATCTAGTCTGATAACATGTTGATGATACAAATAGTGTCTCTCCAAGCTGACACAATTTTCCAACTTTGAAATTATTCACTATGCATAGATTAAATGAAAAATCCACCCACTTTTATTTATATTTAAATTAATTATAGCTAGGGGTGAATAGTTTGAAAAATCGGATCTTTTTGCATTTCAAAGATTGCCCTCTGAAGCTAGTGGTACGTTTCTGTAGAGGAGGAATAAAGAAAGAAAAACCTAGCAGCTGCTCTTCTACCTTTAAAATGGAATAGAGAACTCTAACTACCCTTAATGAATCACCCCTTTAGTAATAATGGACTAAATAAGCCTATTTTCCAATAAGCATGGCCTCGCTACTGGTCTTTTGTTGAAATGCAATTTTCTTATTCAAAGTCCTCTGAAATTAATCTTCATTATATAACAAAACAGCTTTTTTATACAAAGTCTGTTGGATAGAACTGATAAGACCAGCCAACAGCCCAAATGAAAAAGAAAAAAAAAGGCACAGTTCAAAGGAAAAGGTCTACCTGTCATGAGTAATACCTTGCAACTATGGGGGTCATGCCATCTGGTGAGAAGTAGTCTTGATTCACAAATCAGCTTAGCCCTTCTTTACATTTCATCTAGCATTGCAGTCATTCCTACTTATAATGTGTTTTTACATATTCCTCTATTGACATTCAGCATAGCTTCTTTTTCATTTAACGTGTTTTTTTTTTCAAAGAACAATTTTATTCCAGGGTTTGGTGCATTTTAAAACAGTTCCCTATGTTTATAACGTACATTTTGTCATATGCAGTTACATGTTGCCAGTGGTCATCCTGGTTTAACATTTGGTCTCAACTGAATTTGACTACTTATGATTAGATGGGTATTTTCTCTTCTGTATATTAACAATATACAGTAGATTTTATACAAAAGTCAGCTTTCACCCATACATCCATCCAATTTTAACCCGGTTACCAGCGGTCTGCTGGTGCCTAACTCCAGCTCACAATCGGTGAAAAGCAGGAGGGGTCAAAAGTCAGCTTTTAATTAGAAATGATATGCGATATTTAACAGATTCTGTCCTATAATATGTAAGCTGTCATGCTTTTTGTAGTGCCTGTTTAAAAGTTGTCAATGTGATGGTTTGATTGTGCTTAAAGAAGAAAGACTCAGTTGTCTTGAGTTGAACTGCAATATTTTTTTTTATAGAAATGCAGCCTGATCATAACCAACAACCATATAAAGAATTGTTACCCAATCAATCAACGATTCTTCTGCTTGTTCTTTGAACACAGCAGCTCATGTAGGCCTGTGAACATAAACACGCACAGACATTGTCACAATTCGTTGTCAGTGTTTCCTAATGTTTCGACCTATTGTCTTTTTCTGTATATTTTTTCCACTCGTGTTATATATCTATAAAGGAAGCTTGCTCTTGGCCAAACGAGAGGCCTAACTATATTTTCATCACAGATGTGGAAACAAGCTTTGTCAGTAGCCCTGACACAATTAATAACCAGCACGGTGTCGGGTCCTAAGCACTTAGTGGATGTTAGTGGATGACAAACATCTGGAGGCTCTTTTTTTCTACCATCAGTTCAGAACACTGGCAGTCTACATCTTCTTAGCAGGATGTGAAAAATGTATTTATCTAAACAAGTTCCAAACGTGTTCTATGTGACACATTATCCCAGATATGTCTGAGACCAAGTAATTCATCATTGTCCCTAAACAAGGTTAACATTAGGATCTTTTCATATTTTGTCATTTTACAACCACGAATTGGAATTTTTTGAGGAAGCAGTTTAAAGTATGCTATAGTTAAGGTGTTAATAAAAAAAGAAAGCTTCAAATGTAAAATATTCCAAGACTACAAACCTAACAGGGCTCTTCCCCAAACCGACTGGTTTGGCAAGGGGAGAACTAATCACTAATCAGAGACACATTGTAAAAATAGCACTTTAAAAGCTTGACTCAAGACATTAAGCTGCTTCGTTTTTTAATTTTTTTAATCTTTAATTTCTGTGATTAGAACCTTGGCTCAATGTAGGTTTCCATATATTAAAAATAAATATTTATTCCCACAGTAGAAAAGAACAGGGTGTTTTTTTCTTGTCACAGAGGAGATGATGATGGTCACTCAAAAGACCTTTGAAAAATACTTTGTTCTGTGTCCTCAGAAACAAGTTGAAACGTGTGAGTCAGAGAGTAGAAGTATCACATTCACCAATGAAACAAGACACCTCCCGTTCTAAAATGGTAGCAAATGACCAGTGAATGTGTTGAGTGTGGGTCAGTGAAAATGCACATACTGACTCTAACTTTATTTGATTTTGAGGTTTAGCCACACCCTCAGGATTTGTTACAGAGAGACGCTTTGAAACATTTTTGATCACCAATCCCTAAATACCTTAATTAACACATTAATTAGCTCTGTAAGTTGACAGTTTGTTCGTATCTTGAACATATCGTGAGGCACCAAAACAGCCAAATTGCTTTTCCCTGGAAGAATGAAAAACTCTAGACACAATAGGTCTTTCCAGAACTTTCTATGCTTGGGCGTAGTAAACAATGGCTGTACAGCTAACTGATATTGAGTAATACAGGTTGGTGCAGTGATAGCTTGATTGTAATGAGTGAAAACAAGGAGCTGTTTAGTTGTCATTGTTGCGGTAACTATATTCTTAAGAATCAAGAATCAAGAATCAAGAATCAGTTTATTTATATAGCGCCAATTTACAACAGGTGTCGTCTCAAGGCACTTTACAAAAAATCAATTAAAATCAAGGATACATTCTAACAAATCAATTTGAAAAAGTTTCCAATCTAAGGAACCCCAGCAGATTGCATCGAGTCATTGACTTGCAGCATTCACTCCTCT
>JAVLVB010000111.1:678000-705703 GCA_032876305.1 Orestias chungarensis | reverse complement strand
TATATATATATATATATATATATATATATATATATATATATATATATATATATATATATATATATATATATATATATATATATATATATATATATATATTTGCCTCAGCCAAGCTTTATATATAGGGACATTAAAATTGAAACCACACCCTTGGTCAGTACTAGAGTTTTAAGACATAAATCGTTTGTGTTCATCCCACCACTAACAACGAAATAATGACTTTTAAAGCCCACAGGCTTTGGCAAACTAGTTCAGCAACAATAGATCATTCTAGCCTTGCTATGTCTTTTGAGTTAATGAGTCAAATGTTTTATTTTAACTTTAAATGTTTGTTGCTTTTGACCCTAAGCAAAGATCAATTGCTTACTGGAACATTTAATGTTTCGCAGTGGACATCTCATATTTAGAGTGTGCTTAAACAAAGTCGATACAGCCTTATCTAGGTCTAAAATGAAAACATTAATCCTGAGGGGAACCTGCATGATGTAAGAGATATTGGTTCAGCAAAACAGAATCACAAATTTATTTCTTTTGCAGGGGCCCTAACCAGTAATTTCCTTATAAATTGTATGGCAATAGCATCACTCTAGCTAAAACACATAAAATGTGCCTCAGCATTTGAAGTGATGAAGTAATGAGACAGTTGCCATTTTGTTATCTACCTCCTAAGCTGTTAGCGACCCCTTCCGATGTTAAATTCTCCTGGAACTGCTTGGTCCACATTTGTGCATACATCAAGATCATCATTGTTTTGGCTCACATCCATATTTCCATTGTCTTTACCATTTATTCTTGCAGTGTCCTGTGCCTATCTTTAGCAGTCATCTAGGGAGAGGGAGGGAAGACTCAATATAGGTCACTCAGACCATCGCGGGGCAACACAGACATGCAGATGACAACAGGTACATATGCATACACTCACACCTGAGGGCAACTAACAGTCGTATTTTTAGACTGGGGATCCAGGGAGAATTCACAGGGAGAACATGCATGCAAGACCAGGCTGGAAGTCTGTAGGCCAGCATTTGAACATAGGACATTCTTGTTATAATGCAACACTGCTTTGACCTGTGACACTGTGTAATCTAACATGACACTTGTTGAAAGCGTTCAAGTGTATTGCTAAGGTTCAAATTCTTTCTTCCTAAACGTAAACTGAAATTGTGACTCCAATGTTCCAGACAGGTATTTTTTTAAATTTAAAATGTCTAAGTGAACAATATGAACTAAGTTTTTAAAAATGTCAAAAATAATAAAAGCAGTCAGAATTACAGTGTTACAATACTGTAGTAATGCATGCTTTTTATCAGCTTTAGCAAATGAAAGCCATGAATAACCCTTTAAAAAGGTCATAAAAAAAATCTTATACAGTTTGAAGGTCAGAGCGTACTGTGGAGAGCGTACTGTGCTCCAGCATCAACGTGTGGCATGGAAGGTACTCTGCTGCAGACAGGAAAGCCCTGCAGAGAGTGGTGAAGGCTGCACAGAGGACTGTTGGAGTCATCCTCCCCAGCACCACAGACATTTACACGTCCAGATGCAGGAAGAGGTCCTCTGGCATCATGAAGGATCCCACCCACCCAGCACACTCACTTTTTGTCCTGCTTCCCTCAGGCAGGAGGCTGCGGAGCATAAAGTGCAAAACCACCAGACTGAGAAACAGCTTCATTCCTAAAGCTGTGAGACTCTCAAACACACGCAAGGACAATTACAAATAAAATTAAAAAAAATTCTCATTTAACCGGCACTGTTCACTTTAATATCACACTTTAAAATTTCACTTTAATATGTCACTTTATTATGTCACTTTATTAACCATCCATGCTGCTACAGAAAATTTTGCACTCCGAATTTTCATTGCTGCTATTTCCGAAGTCCCATATTGTAGATTTTGTGTAGTCAAAATCCTATTCTCTTATACTTCTTTATATTTTATTATATTATTCTTATTTTGTAGCTATTTTAAAATTGCTCTCAGGGTGTAAACTGGACCGTGGGATTAGAATTTTGTCCCACCTCATGTACCACATACATCACATGAATGAAAAAATTCCTTGATTCCTTGATTCCTTGAAAGAGAAGAATTAATGTTTCTACTCCAACAAGCTGATTCAAAAAGACTGCAAACAGCTGGAACACAATGTATTTATTAGATTCAGTCTGTGAGTTTGGGTTCACATGCCAGTATTGTGTGGCAAAGCTGGTCGATTCAGGTCAGACTTTGGTTTGATTGAATAACAAACATCCATTATTTTCTACTTATCACCCACATTGTCTGCTTTTACATCCTATTACGCAAAACATGATGTAGGGATGTAACAGAGATGTAGAAAGGTGTCTTTCCCGTAGCTCTCTAAATCAAAACCAGGATCTTGAAATGTTCTGAATAACCAAGAGTTAACCAATGAAGTTCAATCAGCAGTGAAGTCAAATGATTAAATAATAACATAGAAAGGACCACAGCTGTAGTAATTTGTAAATGTGTCAAAGGTTTTGCCAAGGATTTTAACAAAGATTTGTTTTATCTTTACTGTTATTTCTTGCTGTTTTGCACAGCTGTTGAAGACAACAGTCTCTCATCTAGTTTTTAAAAAAATCTGACATTTTAGTAAAAATGTGCAGTTTTGAAACTTCATTTAAAAAACAAGAAAATACAACTGGGTGTCATCTGCACAGCAACGATAGAATATAATGAAATATGGCAATATAAGACTAGGAGGGAGTGATGAAGGTAAAAATAGAAGGACTCTTGAAATTCTACTAGGATTTTTAAACAGATGTTGCCAGCAAGGCCCATCTTTATCTCCGTTTTAATATTCCAACTTTTACTGTAGAGGCAACTGCATCATGAGGATGAATGGAAACTCCAGAAAGATCAGAATCTAAAAAATAAAACAGGCTTAGCCCATAAGGCACTAATCCAAGCTTCCAGAGTCCCACATAACATACCTCCAATCAACAGATGTAAATGCATGGAAAGGTAGTTGCAAAATGTACTCATTTATTTTGACCAAATGGACATCTATACACATATTAGTTGTATTTGTATAATAAAAGTAATAATTACATCTATATCTGACTGTCTGACATTACAACTAGGCACTTCCTCTAAATATATTCATTTTAATTTACATATAGTTCATTTTTTACACACAAAACAACCACCAAACAATTAACGAACACACAAACATCTTAACAATCAGTCCTCACAAAAGTGTTATGCAGAAAAGAAAATTGAATACAGAAACAATGACTAGTCTTTTAGAGAATTAGGCCTCCGTAGTCACATGAACAAACTATTGCTGCAAGCTGAAACGTTGAAGTGTTAGAGCTTTGAGCTGCACTGTTCCCCCTAATACAGAGCAGGCCTTCAGGGTTACAGAAGCACTCTTCCAACATACAAATGCTTAAAGGCACTTGGCCACTTAAAACAATTGATGCTTTAAAAAAAAGGTGATGATCTGATGCTTTCAAATAGTGTCTGTCTCTAGAGAAGAAGACACAGGAGAGTTGACAAAATAGGCCCCACAGCTGTCAATCAGCCTGGAGTCCAGCTGTGCTTCTTTGCGGCAGACCTGAAGGAGGCGAAAGTATAAAGAGAAACACAAAGTATAAATAAATATATATTTCCTTATCCAGCCAGTTTATTTATTGACTGTTCTCCTTGAGTTTCCAAAGGCTAGGGGACATAGAGGTCCCTGGGGAGGTTAAAGAAAGGGCTACATGTATGCTAGAGAGACAAAGAGCATCAAAAAGAAGAGGAGAGAAGATAGAGAAAGACGAAACATGACAGAGGCAGAGAAGTCATCGCAAGGTGTCTCTGAGCTGTCAATCACAGCAGAAAAGCCAATAAGTTGCTCTGAAGTCAGCTGCAGAGTGAGAAGTGGAATGGAAATGAGGAGCAACTGCTTCCTGCGGCAAACAAACAACCTCTAAATCTTTCAAATGGAGTTACTGAATTGAAACAGACTGATGATACATTTTAGGTTTGTGAGATGAACATCAGCTAATAGTTAGAAAGATGGAAACCATAGAAACTGAGAGAATAAGGAGAGGAGTGTATTACAGTTTGATTGACAATTGATTGACATATTTTTGGGATGTTATCTTTTTTTCTTTTCATAATTTCATAGCTAACTCATTTTCACAGCTATATATATATATATATATATATATATATATATATATATATATATATATATATATATATATATATATATATATACCAGAACAATAGTGTGTGTGCGGTTGTGTGTGTGTGGGTGTGTGCGAGTGTATCCCTGTGAGATACATGATCAGTCGGTTAAAACAGCTTTCATGACACCATTTCATGCCACTTTATTTCTAAACCACTTCAAAGGCAATATAACAGCTGACTAAAGTCTTGTACAAAAAAATGAACAGAGTGAACGACAATAGCACAATAAAATAACTATACTTGTACCCCACTGGAGCTACAGAAAATTGAATCTAAATGCTACACACACACAGGGTAAACGATTTACAGTAGAAACAGAAGACAACTCACACTGGGTTACTAGCCACACACAATAAAAATAGTTTATGAAATATCAATGGAGCATACCTGACATTTTTGTTTGTTTAAGGATGAGTGGTGAACGTAAGGGGAGGAAACCGTACTGCCATGTAAAGTCTTCACTCACTTCAAAATACGAGCAAAATACTAAAATCAACTTATTTAAGAATTCTTAATAATGAATAAATATTCAACAGTTTGATAAATCCGGCGTCTACAAAATACATTTTCCTCTTAGAAAATATGTGGAAAAATAATTTAGAAGAACATAAGGGTGCTAAAAAATATACGAAAAACACAAAAAAATGATCTCAGTTATAAGTGAATGAAGCAAGTAAGGGTGAAGCAGTTTAAACAAACAGGAATGGGCACAACTGTTATGAGACTTAAAAACAAACATATCACTTTTAAAACAGATTGAAGTTAGAGTGAGTTTGTGAATTTTACAAATATTTAGCAGGAATCCTTAGTCTGTGACAAAGGAGCATGGAGGCTGCAGACATTTTTGTTTTGCTCTATAAGTGTGCTGGGCTCTGGAGATGAAGAGCTTTAGAAGCAGAACCAGACCTTGTTACACAAATAAAGTATTCCTCCAATACTTTGGTTTCTCCTACGATTGGCAGAAGTTTGTCTCTGAGAGGAGGAATAAAGACTTGACTCCTTCTTTACTCCAACCTTTAGAAAAACTAATTACTTAGTTTGATAAAATTGAACAGAAAACTAAAAGTACAAAATAGGAAGAAAATAAGATTAGAACATTTCTAAAAGCTGGGCATTATAATAGTAACATTTATTTAACATTGCTTGATGTTTCTTAAATACTATGCTAATAAGTTTTACATCAGGTGCAGGTATTATAACAATAAATAGTTATTGTTATAATACCTTTAAAGCAGAGACATATCAGTACCTGTAAAATGTAAACTGGATCTGAAGCCCACTCTCACTCAGCCCCCTTTCCCTGTAGTACTGTAGCACTTTTTGGTAGAATTAAGCTACTAAAATAATGCAGGCTTTGGTGAATGTTAAGGATGAAATCAAGAATCAAGAATCAGTTTATTTACATAGCGCCAATTTACAACAGGTGTCGTCTCAAGGTACTTCACAGAAAATCAATTAAAAGCAAAGATACATCATAACAAATCAATTTTAAAAAGTTTCCAATCTAAGGAACCCCAGCAGATTGCATGGAGTCATTGACTTGCAGCATTCACTCCTCTGGAATCAGCAGACCAAAACAATGTCTTGTGTTGTCGTTGACTTTACAGCAATCCCTCATACTGAGCATGCATGTAGCAACAGTAGAGAGGAAAAACTCTCCTTTAACAGGAAGAAACCTCCAGCAGAACCAGGCTCAGTACAAGCAGCCATCTGCCACGACCGACTGGGGGTTTGAAAAGACAAAGCTAAATTAGAAGCACAGGATACTGAAATAATAGAGTTTATAGCAGCAGTTTTAGAGCGTCACTGGAAGCATCTCAGCCCATGTTCACATCCAAGAAGCTGTCTCAGCTAACAGAACACCAGCCCAGGTGTGGTTACTATGGAGAGAAGAACACTAAGAGAAAACAAAAGGTTAACAAGGTTGAAATAACGGTAACTACGTAGATTGGACAAAGGAAGAAAGTAGCAGAGAGAGAAGTGGTCAGATTGTCTTCCAGCAGTCTAAGCCTATAACAGCATACCTATAGAAAAACTTAAATAACTTAACCCTATAGAGTGAGACATGAAGAAGGTAGAGCAAAGGAGAACCTTCTGTCAAGACTGAGTTCCTCCCTAACCAGATTAGGCTGTCTTCTCTACCTCTTCCTAACTATAAACTTTATCAAATAGGAAGGTTTTAAGCCTAGATTTGAAACTAGACAGGGTGTCTGCCTCACAGACTAAAGCTGGAAGCTGGTTCCACAGGAGAGGAGCCTGATAACTGAAATATCTGCCTGCCATTGTGCTTTTAGAGATTCTAGGAACCACCAGTAAACCAGCAGTCTGAGAGCGAAGTGCTCTTTTAGGGACATAAGGAGTAATCAGATCTCTGATATACGATGGAGCTTTATTAGTGAGGGCTTTATATGTCAAAAGAAGAATCTTAAAATCGATTCTAAGTTTGACAGGGAGCCAATGAAGGGAAGCTAAAATTGGGGAGATATGATCTTTCTTTTTAAGATTCATCAGAACTCTTGCTGCAGCATTATGGACCAACTGTAGACTTTTAATTGCATTTTGTGGACTTCCTGCTAATAAAGAGTTACAATAGTCCAGCCTTGAAGTAGCAAATGCATGGACCAGTTTTTTAGCATCTGCCCTGGAGAAATTTTTGCTATATTCCTAAGATGAAAGAAGGAAATCAAGCAATCAAGGAATCAAGGAATTTTATTTCTCATCACATCACATGTGGTACATGAGGTGGGACGAAATTCTAATCCCACGGTCCAGTTTACACCCTGAGAGCAATTTTAAATAATATAATAAAATATAAAGGAATATAAGAGAATTAGGATTTTTACTACACAGAATCTACAATATGGGACCTCGGACATAGCAGCAATGAAAATTCCGAGTGCAACATTTGCTGAAGCAGCGTGGATGGTTAATAAAGTGACATATTAAAGTGACATTTTAAAGTGTGATATTAAAGTGAACAGTGCCGGTTAAATGAGAAAGTATTATTCATTTGTAATTGTCCTTGCCTGTGTTTGAGAGTCTCACATCATCAGGAATGAAGCTGATTCTCAGTCTGGTGGTTTATGCTTTATGCTCCGCAGCATCCTGCCTGAGGGGAGCGGGACAAAAAGTGAGTGTGCTGGGTGTGTGGGGTCCTTCATGATGCCAGAGGCCCTCTTCCTGCATCTGGAGGTGTAAATGTCTGTGGTATTGGGGAGGCTGACTCCAACAGTCCTCTGTGCAGCCTTCACCACTCTCTGCAGAGCTTTCCTGTCTGCAGCAGAGCAACTTCCATGCCACACGTTGATGCTGGAGAATAGTACGCTCTCCACCACACATCTGTAGAAGGAGGTGAGGACTGAGCTCCCGAGCCCAGCTCTTCTCAACCTCCTGAGGAAGTAGAGCCGCTGGTGCGCCTTCCTGACCAGAATGGAAGTGTTGTTGCTCCAGGTGAGGTTGTTGCTCAGGTGTACACAGAAGTACCTGTAGCCGTTGACCACTTCCACCGGAGTTCCTCCCATGTGCACGGGGAGGTGGGCATGCTTGCCCCTTCTGAAGTCCACAATCATCTCCTTGGTTTTCTTTACATTAATGCAGAGGTTGTTATCTCTGCACCAGCCCTCCAGGTGTTCCACCTCCTGCCTGTAGCTGGACTCATCACGGTTTGTGATTTATCCAACCACTGCTGTGTCGTCCGCAAACTTCACAATATGACAGCCTGGATGGATAGGCGAGCAGTCATAGTCCTTTTATACAGAAGCACGCAGTTTTTCCAGGATAAATAAGACTCCTCTAAAAGGGAAAACCGCCGTTTCTTCTCCAATTTCCTGGTTTTTCCCTTCAAGGTACGAAGTTCTGAATTAAACAAGGGGGCCAACCTCCTATGAGTAATCACTTTCCTTTTTATGGGGGCTACGTTGTCTAATGTTGTACGCAACGAGGATGTAATACTACGAACAACAGCATCAATCTGTGTAGGGCATGAAATTAATTTGTTGCCCTCCACTGCGTTTCTCTGAAAAACTGAAGAAATTAGAGGTGGAATGGATTCTTTGAAGGCTGTAACAGCATTGTCCGATAGACACCTACTATAAAGACATTTTCTTTCAGATTTTAAGTACTCAGTGAAAAAGAACTCAAAAGTTATCCAAAAATGGTCAGAAAGGAGAGGGTTATGAGGCAGCACTATAACTTTTTCACACTCAATGCCATAAGTCAGCACAAGGTCTAAAGTGTGACCAAGAGAGTGAGTAGGTGTATGGATTTTTTGAGTGAAGCCAATTGAGTCTAAAATGGCAGTAAAGGCTACATTTAGACATTTTTGGTGTCAACACGAATGTTAAAATCTCCCACTATAATGATTTTATCAGTGTTTAACACTATTTCAGATACAAAATCTGAGATCTGATCTATAAATTCAGAGTAAGGAACTGGCGGAAGATACAAAATAACAAAGAGAAGTGGTTTAATTCTTTTAGAGGTTGGATGCGGAAGGCTAAGGGTTAAATGTTCAAAGGAACTATAACTATTAGTTGGCATGGGATTAATTAATTAATCTGATTTAAATGCTTCCTACTCCTCCACCTCTCCCAGTACTTCGAGGAATGTGAAAGTTTGAATAATAAGGGGGAGTTGATTCGTTGATACTAACATAATCCTCATGCTGCAGCCAGGTTTCTGTTAATCAAAGCAAATCAATTTGATTATCAAGAATTAAATCATTAACTAATAAGGACTTTGAGGATAGAGATCTGATGTTCAATAAGCCACACTTAATAGTTGTACATTTTTGTTTAATCTGAGTTTTCAGGATTCGCTCTTTTTAGATTGATATTTAATCTATTTGCTTTTGGCCGTGGGCAAGACACCGTCTCAATGGGATGTTGGGTAGGTAACTGTAGAGAAGCCCCAGAGAGGAGTTCTAAACTATAACCCACACCATTTTCTGGACACCACCTAGATAACCAACGGTTGAATGACAACATGCGACTAAACATGTCGTCACTGGTCCAATCAGGCAGGGGACCAGAGAAAACTACAGAGTCCGACATTGTTTTTGCAAACTCACACACCGAAGCAACACTAATTTTAGTGACCTCCGATTGGCGTAACCGGGTTTCATTACCGCCAGCGTGAATAACAATCTTACTGTATTTACGATTATCCTTAGCCAGCAGTTTGAGGTATGATTTTAATATGATTATATGACATAAAATGTCTTTGTGATTCATGTTAGAATGGTTTTGACGCTGTGTTGTGAAGGAATACAGCCACTATAATCTTATTCTAACTGACAAAAGCAACAAAATCTTTAAACTTCTATCAAATAGAGGAGTGACATAGGAGAGTTTGGTTCTTTTGGTAAATATTTTGTTTTGGAATAAAGGGTTAAAACTAAAGTTAAAACTTGAAAAAGACACAAAACATACAATAGTTTTACTATCTATTTAATGCAAGAATATATATATATATATATATATATAAATATTAGTTATACCCTCGCTACTCAACCAATCTTCTCCCTCACATATTTTCTAGAGCCTATTAACATATTCATTGTGCGAAATACAGGTTACCTTCTTGGTGTTATTTTAGAAATGTTTTTCTGTAAATGCTGCCTTGAAAATCCATACTTAGAATAAGATTGCAATGTTTTAATAATTGTTAATATTTTAGTGAAAAGAAATACAATGCTGGTTTAGTATCTTTGGCTGGAGATGACTTATCTGTATGACTCTTGATACAACGGTGGTTTTCAATTAGGTGTATATTTTTATTTTTTATGACTAATAATTAAATTGCTTTGCCATTTAGGGGTAGTACACACTTTGTAATGATGTCCATTTGTGTAAAAACCAAGTCGATGCACATTGGTACATCCTGACCTTTATCCTATTCATGGGACAATATACTGCACAGGAGATTGGTGGGCAGTAATTATAGGCTTATCGAATGTTCCATACACAGGTCATTTAGCTTCTCCATTCTTTGCTTAATTGATTTGAATTCAAAGGGGCATAAAACATGGTCTCTTTGCTGTCTTTAAGATGTCGATTTGGGATCACTGTTAGATGGATTGCAAATCAGCATCTAAGGACTCCCTTAAAAATTTAGAGGTCCAATTAATGAGAAATGTTTGAATGTCATCGATTGAGCAGACATCTGTGACAATTTGAAAGACCTGTCGTGTTTAAGCCTCAGCCTGTTTAGGTAAAGTCCCCATTAGATCAGCCACGCCTCTGGTAATAGTTTGAAAACAATAAATAACTTGTACAAGGTGAATATGTGCAGGTATGTACACGTATAGCTGTAGCTATCGAAAACCTATAGTCTTCAGAATTTGTAGTTAGAATATGATGCATTTTATTAGATTAAAAGCATGGGTTATTGCAGCTTTGTAAAACTTGCATTTAAGTATGCATCATGCAGTAAGATTTTGGAGTTATCAAAAAATTCTAGTTAAATCGTAATATCAAAAATTCTCTAAAACAAATAGGCCAAATGCAAAAAGATGAACAACATGAGCTATACTTTGATCAGGGCAGATAAAAAATGTTGCATTCTGCTGAAGAGGAAGCTCTCCTGATGGGCCTAATCTAATGAGGCCCTCCAACAGTGAAGGGACCTGTGGGTGCTGACAGGTATGCTGACGGATGTGAAGGTGTTCAGTGTCTGCTTGACACATAATTAAAATTGAAATACGTATTGCGCGGACATTCACCTTTACATCATCTGTTTTATGATTTAGTTTCAAGTTTTCCAACCGAGTGATGTTAATGTCAGGTGTTTTGATTTTCAAAGTTTGGCCTATGATATAATTTTTTTCTTTTTAACTGGTTTTATCTAACTTATTCAGATACATTTATTTGTATTATACGTTTTTAAGGGATTTGTTTTCTTTGGTCAAGCTCAGTTGCCAATATAATGTTACACCCAAATTACTAACTAACTAATAATTAACTATTTGACAAAAAACAAAAGAACACATTAAAAAGGGGCCCATGATTTAACAAAAACTGACATTGTAGATCATGGCTGAAAACAGTGTGGACAACCATGTCAGTTGTCCTGGGCCTGTGATAGAGTCTGTTGAGGGCTAAGCCATCCAAATAATCAAATTGTTGGGACAAAAGTTTTTTTTTTTCATAATTTTGAGAAAAAAAGGCCTTGTAATTTAAACTAGATGGAACTTATTTGATTATAATTTTCTTCCTGTAAAATGTTTATTGTCCAATTATTAAAATTGTGACTTTGACCTATGATAGCTATGTTAAAGAATAAAATGTTCATTGGCCCACTGGCAGAGAGAAAATTATGCGGCCTCAATCTGTCTTTCTGTTCTGGGTCAGGCAGCCACTCTGTCACATTCATATTATGAAATGGAAACCTGGCCGTCACGTAACCAACAAACCTCAAACCTCTTATAACAGTCTCCCTTCAGTTCACTCTCCATTCCACATTAACCTACAAACATATCTCTCTCATCTCTGTGTCCTCTGCTGTAATGACACTACCAGACTGCTGTTTCCATCAGTTACCTATTTTATACTTTTACCAACAGAGCTCATTATTAGAGCAGGTCTGAAAGACATCATTCAGTGGCTGGTAAAAGTTATTGGGGTGTCTGTCTTGTAACTTGCTTGTAACTTTCTTTGCAGCTTCTGTACTTACCCAACAATTATCCCATTAAATCATTGTCCTGGCCACAATTTAAATCAAATGGATCAAATATTAACCTAAATATAACCTATATAAAAGGACCCTTCGCCAAATGATCATATTTTTCATATTTTAATGGAGGACAAAAATAATAACCGCAGGTTTTAAGTTGCCAAACAGTGTTATAGTGAAAGGTCTATTAAGCCATCCATTCCCTTAGGTCTTAGGAATAATGGCGTTATAAGTATTCCTATTAAAACTATAACTTGATGTAAGTTTGGGCTGTTTGTTTCAGTTAAGCTGCCTGAGCTAATGAAATTTTTTTTTTCTTCATCTTAACCTTCAATTTATGTTGTTCAGCCCAATTCCAACAATTTTTTATAGGTGTTCAGTTTGATTGCTGCCCCAATTTTAGATATTAAGCTGTCCTTTGTAAATGAATATGTAGTACAGACCTTCAATGTATCAGTAAATAAAACTTTTTTTATTTTTTGAAAACAATATTTAATAAATTACATAAATCTACCATTCTTTTTCAAATAAAATCTTTGAAATAAAATTGGCAATCAACCAAGTAGGAAACTAAACAATAATAACCTCAAATAATAATAACTCGTAGCACTAATCAGCTTTGCTTAAAGTCTCTAATGATATAATCATGGCCTCCGGTGAAGGACATGTGTCTGTACTAGTTCTATTAAACTTTAGCGCTGCTTACATATATATATGCTGCTAAAATCTTTGGACAGCTTTGTATACAGTTCTACTGTTTTGCTGATGATATTCAGCTTTATTTATCCATTAATCTTAGTAAATACAATCAGTCTCAGTACAAGCAGCCATCTGCCACGACCGACTGGGGGTTTGAAAAGACAGAAAGCTAAATTAGAAGCACAGGATACTGAAATAAAAGAGTTTATAGCAGCAGTTGTAGAACGTCACTGGAAGCATCTCAGCCCATGTTCTCATCCAGGAGGCTGTCTCAGCTAACAGAACGCCAGCCCAGATGTGGTTACTATGGAGAGAAGAACACTAAGAGAAAACAAAAGGTTGAAATAATGGAAACTAATCAAATTGGACAAAGGAAGAAAGTAGCAGAGAGAAGTCGTCAGATTGTCCTCCAGCAGTCTAAGCCTATAGCAGCACTATAGAAAAAACTTAAATAACTTAACCCTATAGAGTGACACATGAAGAAGGTAGAGGAAAGGGCCAGAACAACTGAAAAAACAGGTCAGTCAAGATCATATGAGGGAAACAACCAGTCCAGTTTTAAGGCTAGGCTTGAAACTATATTTCTTGATAAAGCTTATAGTTAAAAACTGAGATATTTCCGCACTGTGACTGGGTTAATAGCGGACTAGAACGAGGTAAAGTGAATGACTTGATCCAATGGGGAAAACTTCAATCTACCGTCTCGGCAGGCTGGTCTCGGATGAGAGAATACAGCAGGTCAGGTACTGAATGCTGCTGGGTTTCCTTAAATAGAAAACCTTTTAATCTTAATAATAAACTGGCTTCATTACTTATATATTACTATATATATTAGTGATAAGATGTGTTGTAAATTTGGACTACACAAATTATTTTTATTTTATTGAATGATTCTCCCAGTACATAACCTACGTATGCAAAGGCTCAGAAACATTAACTTAAGGCATGAGACAGTCCTTCCATCCGCTGGAACAGGTAATTTAAGGTTCCATCAATTATAGCAAATCATCAAGGTCCTGAAAAAGTGAAAGAAATCATCATTTGTTTTTGGTCTTTTCAGTCAGGTTATTTTTGTTTATTGAAATCATTTTTTAAATCTTAAATACTTAAGTATCACAGATACAGAAAAAAATCATAATATGCTTAGAAAAAATAAATGTGTTTACAGCTGCCACTTGCAATACTATTCAAAACTCCTGAAACTTCACAACGTGAAAAGTCACACCATTGAGATGAATTAAAAAATGTTCAAATTTACTTATATTTACATTTGTAATGACCTAAGACCTTCATAATAATTCCCAACTCAGGAGATCTAACAGAACTGGATCTAAAACAGATGCAGCCTTACAACCACCTGGGATTCATTGAATACTCGTGCTATAGAGACAAATTTGAATTGTCAAAATACTGGATTAGATTTGACTGTATGTTGCTGGATATTATTATGCATATTCATCCAAAATTAAGTGCAAGATAAATGCAGTCATACGATTTGTGTACAGACAGCTTCTTACTTTTTTCTGGATTATAGTATAGGTTATGTTTTATTATAACTCACATAAACTGATATAAAGCAGGTACATTCAGCTTCGACACTCTCCATAACCTTTTATGGGAAGCTAATGGGTTTATGGATTTTAGAATAGGAACTTACATACAAAGAACCCACAGGAAGCAGAAAGTAGAAAAATAGTTGCAATAGTATGAGAAATGTTTAATCTAGAATGAATCAGGGCTGGACTATAACAAGGAAGGAAAGAGAACTCTGAAGAACAAAGCCGAATTAGAACAGTAAATCAGAAATATGTCTTAGAATGATAGAATGATGACTTACTGAGGGAGAAGAGGAAAACCGCCAGGGAGAGGCGAGTGAGTGCCCCAGCTGAGGTAGCTGCTGGTGAAGATGTTTCTGTGGAATTAAGTAGAGGGGCAGATGAGGAGATGTGCAGATGATGGTGAACCAGCTATACTGAGTGGGTTGATCTGAGGTGAGGCGGAGGAGCGGCTGCCAGTTATTGTTTGAGATGAGAGGTTATGGCGTGGAGAATTATCACAGAGGCCCGCACGAACATTAGCACAGGTCATGACAGGGAAACTGCTTAGAAAAGTAAGCACAATTACCCGGGACTAAAAGTACCATAATTTGAAAGATTAGCTCTAGAGGGCTTGACGTTAACACTGTGGGTTAACACTCAGACACTGAATGACTGGTGAGCAGTCTCCTCTTATACTTATAGAATATCATCATGGAATGCAGGTGCTTGACTAGAGGCATCTGCGGGTAACAGCTCACAGCCACACAGCAGCAGGTGCAAACAAAACACCCTCTGGTGGATAACAACTAGAAACAGCTACAAAGGAATAAAAAAAACACCATCAGCACAGGAACATACCCCAATCCCTGACAAGTGGCCTGTTGGAATGTGCAGAGTAAAATCAAATGGCTGGAATATGTATTTTAGTCTTTCTAAGTGATATTTTTTGTTTTAAATAAAACATTGTTAACATTATGTAGACTTTTTGGATTAGGGGAGATTTATCAAGGTAAACAGAAAATATGCGTGGTATATTGTTGTTATTTTAGATTTGCCATTAGTCTAGACAACGCATATTATATTTATTTAGCAGATACTGAATTCTCTGTGATGTGATGTGATCCCCAAAATCAGCTTTACCGCCTGTCAATCAGACATACAAAACCAATTTTTTTGTTGATACCCTAGTTTATATGGTAAATTGACATGAAATAAAGACAATATTTCCGCTAACTGTAATTCAGGTAGATACACGGTTGTAATGGCATACGTAAAAAATTAAAAAGTGTTTTACAATCTTAGCAGTCAAGGTGAGACAAGACATAATGGGAAAGAAAAAGTTCAGATTTCAGGTCTGTACATGGCAATCACCTTGAAAGCCAAAATCTTTCACATATCGGGTAAGAATGAGAAGGCACACAATGTCATATTATTTGTGAATAAAAAAGTTGCACAATGTCAAAAGACCACATATAACTTCAAAACAAAACTCCAATATACCCAGCTTGCCATAGAAAACATATGCAGGAATTACCAGACGCAACAGCTGCACCAAACCAGCAGGTGATGGTAAAAAGCAAAGCTTTGGGATTAGGCAGACGGCACGCTTCCCTCTAGTGGTGGCCCTGCTGCACTAAGTGCCACCACAGGATGCCACACCACTGCAGGGGAGCCTCCAACCAAGAGCTTCAAACCTACTCTGGCACTTCAGAGCTTTAAATGATGATTTGCTTATGAATTTAATCTGTATATAGAGTTCTTCTTGGAGCTTGTTGATGTTGTCAAGTGTTACACAATCAACTATTGCTATTATTGTCAAAAATTTTGTTGGAAAACTTTAAAATGTCTCAAGCAACATAATGTCAGTTAAAAGAAAACATGGTTTTGTCAGAGGGGATTGTTTAAAGTAGCTTATTGTAAGCTTTGATATTATCAATGGCATTGTTACATCCTTTTTCATAAGTTCCTATGGGTAGAAATCTTCTGCTAAAAGCATAGACATGAACAAGTTACAAACTTCCTTTATAGAAAGAAAAAAACATCTACTGTTACTTCTAAATTGTGAACAACCTGTTTAGCCAACACAAAAATAAAATTATGTTGGACACAAAAATGAAATAAGGAAAAAATTACATTTACACAAATATAGTTTTCAATCACGTAAACAGGCTTTTTTAATTAACATTATATCTCTTTAGTACATGTATGAGAGACTTAACAAAGATGCTAATCTCTGTGGGTGTACTTTGCTATTTCATGTTTTATGTTTTTTGTTATTTTTTGTTTACTTTATTGATTCTGGCCTGTTTTCTTACATTTGAATTTTTTTTCTCAATTTGTTTCTCCATTCTCTCAAAAGACCTGTCGTACATAAAAAAACAAAAAAATTAAATTAATTGTTTTGGCTCTATTGGAGATCCGGGCTCGGGCTGGATACGTCTGATCATCACAACCTGACCAACAGACTGCAAAACGTAGAAGGATTGTCCGGTAATGTCGTAAACTACATCAAATTATATTTAAAAGAATGGATTTACTATTTTATTTAGCATTCATATAACAAACCAATTCTATACTTCCATACAGAATCTCCAACATATCTATGCTGATGACATACAACTCTATTCCTGTTTCTACCATGCTGTGCCCTTTTTTGGTCCTCATGTTTTCATGCCACATCTCCATCTAGCCTCATTAAGGCCACCTTTTTCAAACTCAGATTACCCATTTTGGGTGTCCCCTTCACAATTTAAACCGGTCTTAGTCTCTGTTTCTTTGCCAGATTATCCACTGCATCTATTTCTTTGTATACAATTATTGTGTCCCCTAATAATGGTCTCATTGCCTCGCCCATGATGGATTCTGACTGCCAGTCTGATATCTAAAAAGCAAATTAATAAAAAAATTCAAATAACAGTGAAGGACTAGTGATCCAACATTACCTAAAAAGGCCTTATAAAACATCAGAATCTGTTTCAGGTGATCCTCATTCTATTAGACAAGATGATTCAAATCATCTGCTCAATTTATTGAATTGCTAAAATGTGCTTGCATTTTTACCCCCAACCCATGTCACTCAAAAGGAGCGAATTACTTAGTTCCGACAAACAAACCTAATCAGAATCTGCAATGCTGATTTGTAATTCTGGTGTAGCTCTAAAACCTTTGTTCCCTTTTGACAGAAGCCCTTCTTGTCAATAATCAGTTAACAACAGCCATATGGTAAATGGCTTTTTTGCAGTATCAATGTGGCTTTATTGACAGACTTAGGAACAAAATTGAGACTGACAGGGAAATTAATGTTCTACACAGGATTTCCGCTCGAAGTCATGTTAAAGCCATTAGTTAAACAGGAATTCCATCGATATGTGTAGATTGAGACTGACTGGAGAAAGTGTTCATTCAACAGTGACAGTACAAAATATGGGGGTTACATAAGCACAGGGTTATTTTGCTCAACTGTCTGGTTGTTTTACAAGAGGCACCGTTTTTTTATGGTCAAATATTCTTCAGACACAAAACCTGATAAAGGCAGTGCTTAAAAATCCAAACCGTTATTTCATAATCTGCAGCTCAGTTGGCTCCACTGGACTGAGAGAATAAAAAATTACTGCCCGTCAGGCACCAATGACAGAGGGGAATTTAAAATTGGTGGACGTCTAACAGCAGGTCCTCTTTCATACAAACCCACAAAAAAAACATTACTGCCGTTCTTTATAACATTATTTTAGGACAGGTTAGCTCCACTGCGTTAGGTCTACTGACCAAAAATCCTTTGTTAAATGAAAATGAAATGTGAAAACTTTAATTGTACTAGTATGCAAATTATGAACTACATTGTTAGACTAGGTATTCACACAAGTAACCATGAATGCATAAATTAATAGCCCAACATGATCTCAGACTTTTAAAGAATGTAAGAACACTGGAGTAAACCCAGAAGAACACAAACTTAGGTTGGTGTCTTGTCTGTACCTAGAATCTAGCAAAAGCACGGAACCTGCCCTTGGTGGAAAATGGGAATGTAGGGATCAAGGGAACAGCACGAGGTTTGTTTAAATCGTATTTGTCTGATAGATCCCAGTTTGTTCATCTAAATGAAAAAACTGTATTTTGATCAATTCAATATATATGCTCCCTATTGGTAAAATCATCGGACAGCATGGTGTTAATTTCCACTGTTATGCTGATGATACACAACTGTATTTATCGATAAATGGCATGTCCAGAAAACATAAAAAATGTGGATGACTTTAAACTTTCTGTTCTTAAACTGGATAGCATCAAATTGGCATCTGGTAACAGTGTAAAGAACCTTGGGGTTATTTTTGATCAGGAAATGTCTTTCAAGTCTTATATAAAACAGGTCTGTAAGATTTCATTTATTTATTTTAGGAAAATAGCAAACATTAGAAATATTCTCTCTAGGACTGATGCTGAAAAACTAGTCAATGCATTTGTTACTTCCAGGCTGGACTATTGTAACTCTTTATTAGCAGGAAGTTCACAAAATGCAATTAAAAGTCTACAGTTGAAATTATATAGTTTGTTTCTACAACCATTTACTTGTACGGAAGCGGATATATAACCTGGTGCATGTAACACATGTGGTTTTGATCAAATAAGTTCTTGATAGATATTGCACTGACATGCCAGATAATCAGAAGATTTGCAGAAACAAAAACACAGATTATGTCCCGTTTTCCCATGTTCAGACAAGTGGAATAGAATAGCAACACGCAATACCTAAAATTTTGGACAACGACCAAAGAGCTTTATTTCAACATGCTTCAACTGAGAAACACAGTGTGGATCAGCTTAAGCAGTTATAGCATATAAAAACCTTAATATTAGTAGAAAGAAAGCAGCATAAGTAAAAAGATAGGCATGTTCTTTGTATTAGTAATTTAAATACTGTGGTAGGTAACATTCTCAGGCACTATGTTAGTTAGGCTAAGTTCCTGCTCAAACATATGGATAGGTAAAAATACTGATTCATTTTCCCCCCAATATAATATCAATTCAGAAGACTGAATCGATTAGATCCCCTGACCTGTGGGTTCCCGTTAAACAGTCAGCAAATCCTCCTTCCCAATTCTCTTTTTTCTTGCAGAACGTAAATCCACTCCTTCCATCCTGCAGGCACTTTTCTCTGGGTTCTCCCCGAAATCTTTTTTCTCCTAACAAACTACAGATCAACCTGGACAAAGAACCCTGCCATATTGGCATAGAATTAAAGCAAATGCGAATCCAAAAAGACATATTAAAGGCCTGTTTTACAAATTATTGCAGAGTTAATTTATCTGTACCAAAAATATGCTGACTCATCCTTTCTATTTCAGAAATGCCAACTTGCAGTTAATCAAAACTTGTGCAAATACAACATATAGGCTTTACCACCAACCACTGTTTGTCCCAATCTAAAATGGCCGTGGCTCGTGTGCAGTGGACTGTTTTAAACGCAACAAACTGATGTCATTTCTGATCTCTGCGATACACAGAGATTAAGATGTTGAAGAAGAGCAACCACTTTTCTTGCTTTCAGTTAAATGTTACTATGCCTTCAGCACAACAAATTTAAAAAAACTCGAGTACTCTGTAAAAAAAAAAAAAAATATTTAAGGTCTGTTTTGGATGGTGATTCTTCATAGTTTTTGCTGAGAAATGAACGCAGAGCAGTGCACATAATAAAACTAATTGTGCTGAAACAACAGAGAAATTTCACCAGTTGTGACTCACTCTTAGCAACACTTAACGTACCAGTTTTATTTTATTCAAATTTTGTATTTTAAAAACCCACGCGACAAAAGTGCAGAGCAAATTAATAAAGTAGCATTAATATTCGAGAATAACAAACAGCCATACAATTATTTAAAACAAAAATATATAAACATGCAAACAATTGAACAAGCATTAAAGGTTAAGATGATTGCTATGGCCAGTGTGAGGAAATGGGTTATTGGAAAAAAATTTAAAACAAAAAGAAAAGCTTGTCTGATGTCCAAGGAAAGGTCATTCCATAATTTAAGAGACACTATATCAAAAGTCTCCTCTTAGCTTTATGCTCTGTCTTTGGAACACTTAGGAGCAGCTGATCAGCTGACCTGAGGGAACAGGAGAATATGTATGGATGTAGCAGCCTGGGCAGGTAGAGCAGGGCGAAGCCATTAAGAGCTTTAGAGGCAAATACAAGAATTTTAAACTAATCACAAAATGTTCAGCCAGCCTGGGCAGTGAAGGAAATGTGTGGTCAATGTCTGTGTGGCAGTTAAAAGTGGGGGTGTTGTGTTTCCATAGACTTTAAGTTTAAAAAGTTCACAGCCGTCCAAGCTTTTCATGGCATCCTGGCATGAAAAAAGAGAAAGCAAAATCTGATGTTTCACTGTGTGAAAACCAGCTGCTGGATCTTAATGCTTGAGGAAAACAACACTCACCAGAGTCAGTTGCTGAAATTATTTCATTAAAACCTTTGAAAGGGGTTGATTCTGTCTTGTGAAGGGATTTAAAATTGGACTGTAAAACCTCAGTAATGTTCTGTTCATTGACATTATTTAATTGTGGACTCCTTTATGAATGATTTTTGAAAGAAACTGTGGTTTAGTAACTTCCTTGTGGTTATTTTAAAATTGTTATGGAGAGATGGGCAGAGAAATAATAGGACAAAGCATCATACTTGTCATGAATATTGTGGGAAGTATTTTAAGTAACATTAAAGTGGACACTCTGACTGACTATGTTTTTTCTATTAAAGTATGTTCACCATTAAAGGCAAAAATCTACTGTGATATCTGTTTTTGAACCATTTAGTGGTCAACGTTTAACAAATATTCAGGAATAAATGTATTTATACAGTGCCAATTTACAACAGATGTCGTCTCAAGGCACTTAACATAAAAATAACTAAAATTATACATACATCATTGCATAACAATTTGAAAAAGATTCCAATTTAAGGAACCCCAGCAGATTACATCGAGTCATTGACTTGCAGCATTCACTCCTCTGGAATTTGTCTAAGGAGTCAACATTTCCACAAAATACAAGCTGGTTTAAGAATATTCCTTCTGATATCTGAGCACAAACCTCAGATTTCCTTACTTGAATAAATATATTGGTTTAGGATGACAAAGAAGTGGACACTGAAAACCTACAGTTTCTGTCTACAGTAGGTTACAGTCATTCAAATAGAAGAGCTTATGTTTTAATGACACCTTGTACATCTCGGCTGGAACCACACACCCCTACCTGCACTGTTACGAGGTGTGGAACTCTGCTTCAGAGAGTTAATTTAAGATAATGACAGCTGGGATGGATTACTGAGAGGCTTGAAGGGGACATGATATCTGGGAGGGAAATTACTTTAGCTTAATGAAGTATATAACTCCTTGTTCACATGCTGCCCAGTCTATGGCGCACACATTCAATCTGTGAGGACAGTTTGGAGGGCACTGCACGTAACTGTGGAAGATATCAGTATATTTTCCTTGTAATCTACCCCAGTAAGACCTTTCTTAAACACAGATTACAATAGTAAATGTGAGAAAATGTGTCTGCTCTTCCTCCTACCAGTAACTCATAGATGCTCTGTTGGGTTCAGTTCAGGTGAGTGTACTGGCCAATCAAGACAGGAACAAGCAGTCATTGAACCAGCTTTCGGTAACTTGAGTGTAAGCCCGCACCAAGCTCTCCTGAAAAAACACCCCTCTAGGATTTTTTTAGGTTTTCTGGTAGATTGCTGCCTTGACTGTGGATATAAGAAAACAAAGTTAAAACCAATACTGGCAGAAGATATCCAAAATCATCACCGACTATGGAAAATTTCCACTGGACTTCAAGCAGCAATATGGATTCAGTAACTTTCCGCTCCCAGACCTTAATTTCCAAATGAAATTCAAACTTTATGTTCAACTGAAAATTGTATAAGAGACGTGTCTGTTTTTAGTCTGTACATAGTAGCTCTAGATGAGACTTCTCCAGCCTCAACTGTAAAATAACTTTAATGAATAATTATCTCAAGGAGGCATTTACTGATGAACCTGCCAGCTTCTTTTGCAATGATGTTTTGTAGATGGTGTCAATGACTGTCTGGTTATCCATCGGGTTAACAGTCTTACCCATCATTGTGTAGGCTACTGATCCAAGCTGAAACATCATTTAGAGTAAATCATTAGAGTAAATCAGGTTGTGACACCAAAAGTTTTAAGTACTTCACAATATTGAGTCTTTTGAGACACTAAATCTTAATACACAAAGGCAGAGGGGAAAACTGACTCTGAGGTTTGCTGAATAGCTTTGCAGGAACGTAAACAAGCCAGGACTACACCATCACATGATGAAGCAGAGGGGGTTTCAGTAGTACAGAATTTTAGAATGCACCATCATACTCAGATGCATAGGGTTGTTCAGGAACCTGGTAGGGTTGGGGAGAGGGATGCAAGATACTTTTACAATTTTTTATTTTTGGAACATTTGAAATGCTTTTTCGCTCTCTAAATGCTGTCACGGACCTGAACGCCTCCTGACACCAGACACTATAAGGACCCTACTCACCCCCTCATCCCATCACACAACAATGAAAAAACGACTGTACTCACACACACACACACACACACACTCACACACACACACACACACGCACAGTAACCCATGGATCCAACACCACTTACATGCACTCTTCAACCATAACCATGTATCTGTATATAATCTGTATGTATGTACATCCATATTTTATAACCCACATTTTATATCCGTATTTTATAATCACAATACTCTATACATGTAAACACATTTTAATATCCTGTACAGAACTTCTTTATAGATTTAAACTATATTTCGTTGTTAGTAGCTGTGACAATAAAGTTGAATTCTATTCTATTATATTCTAAATAATTAATTGCACAGATCTTTTTCTCCATAGATGAGCTAAGAGATAATATTGGACTAAATGCAGACTACCTCTGTATTCCAGAGTCGATTGTTGACAGTAGTAGACTATCGACCTTTCCAGTGGTTTAACACAGTTGAATCAAATGAGTGAATGACCTCTTTAGCGTGCCATCATGTTTGATAAAGGCGCAGTAATAAGATACTGTCTACTGTAGTAGGGCAGTATGTCTTGAAGACTGGAGTTGGAGACCTTTGATTTACACAATTATGGCTGTTTAATTCAAAGTAGAGTCCATTTTAAGAGACCAGCAGAATTTGTTGTCTGATTTGGTAGAAAATAAGCTTTTTTTAAAGAATATTTTTCCATTTCCAAATTTAGAAATATAATTCCACGAAATCTACAACAGGTTTAAAAGTAACTAGCTTCAGAATCAGCAACCTATCTTTCACCAGTCTCAATATTTAAAGAAAACATCTTTGTAATGTGACAAAATATATATTTTATTCTTTTTTTGTAATTCAGGCTTTATTTGGTTCTAAAATCTTAAAATAGAAATACATTTTGGTTTAAGTCTGCAAAGTTTAAAAAAAAAACATTTTGTATTGTACAAACTTACTAAACAATTTTTTGTGATCTAGTGTTTTATTTTGGAGCGGCCTGGGCAAAAGTTCCCCTTTCAATGGAATCTGTTACCGACGCCGATTCTACAGTGAATAAAGCATTTCTATTGCAACCACTGAAATCACAATTTTTTGTCCTGAATAATGACATTTTGGTTTGCTTTTTATGCTGTTTTATAAAAAAAGTATAGACTGTCTTTGTTAAAGACTAACGCTTTAAGTTTCTCAAAAGTAAAAGTACATCTAATTTGTGTCCTAATGTTCAACACCTTCATATTCTTTTAACGACACCTTTAGATAGTTTGAGCAGGTGATGCACCTCATGATTCATTTCTTAAACTTACAGAGGCTCTGAATGCTCTAAAATCCTTCCGACAAAAGCATTTGTAGCATCAAAGTCTCTCCGACAAAAGAAACCCAACAAAGAATGTTTTATCAGAGCACCAAAGAGGGTTAGTGTAGTTTTTCACAGGGTTAACCATCTCCAAATGCTTGGGGTGGCAGATTAGAAGTGAAGGGCGTGCTCCTGGGCGAGAGAGGGGAGAGTGGATGAGAGAGCGGCCCTAATGCGGCATCTCATTACAACCTCTGTCAGGATCCCTCTATTCTACTATCATCTCCCCTTAACTTGGTAAAAGCCCAACTGTCGCTTCGAGTGAGTGTGCCGCCAAGGAGGCATTTACAAATAAATGAAAAATGTCAGACTTGATTTCACTCCTCTCGTACTGCGGCGCCTCAGCTTTGTCACAAACTGTCTTTGTTGTTCTGGTCTCTTGCAGGTCCACCTCCTGGTCGCCGTGGATAGGTTCTGGCAGGTTCAGGCCCTCTGTTTTTCTCCCAGGGTAAGCTTGCAGACAATGACCATCGCTTCATGTTCCTGAAACATTGATTCCTCCTGTTTTTTGTTTTTTTTTCTTCCCGGGTTTGCTTCTTTTATCCTTGTCCTTGAATGCCGTTTTTTGAGCAGGCAGGAAGTTGGAGCTGGTTAGCTATGACTGGGAAATAAAGAGCTCGTAAAATGGCGTGGAATCCCGCTCACAAAGAGTCAACATGGTATTGTCTTTAACGTTCGCCTGAGATGCCCTCGCTATAACTGCCGCCACCACAAAGGCAAGAAATTAAAGACACACTGCACCTTTTTATTCGCGGATGCTTTTTTAGAATCGTTTATATACCTGTTTAAAGGAAAAACGTGGCTTTTAATCGCATTCTCAATTAAATTTGCTACACCTCATTTGGAACGTTAACAGTATTTATTGGCTTTATCTGCAAATTTGGTACGTTTGAATTTGTTTGTCGAAGAATAGATCTTACAAACCTATGCGCATAGAATCAGGATGAAGGTTTTGTTGTAAAAACATGAAAACATTTGGGTTTTGTTTTTTATTTAAAATCGGTGGAGTGAGAAATGTTTCGCTGAATATTTATATAAATTTTTAATAAGAATCTATTTTAAGGCGTTGAACATCAGATAAATATTTGTGCAATCACATTTATGTGTAACTGTAACTCCCTTGTTTCTAAACCTACATCTCTTTGTTTTTCATACGTCTCAAGATCTTCTAAGTCCAGTTTGGGAGGCCATTTGAACACCTTTTCTGTATGTCGCTGTCAATACTGTGTGCTGTGGTTTGCTACCTATTTGAGTTTTAGAAAAATGTGACTTAAAAAAAGATGAAGTACCTTAGATTTTCTCATTTTTTCTGTACACAGTGCACCAGCATCCATCATTTTTTGCAGTTTTCTGGGCACGCTAATACTAAACGCACTACGGCTGTGTTTACATCATGTAAAGCGCTGGTCATAGTGTTTTTTTCTCTTTCGGCTTAGATAATTTCTGTTTTAAACACTTTTCCAGTTCACCTCCTTGGTCAGTTATCGGAAAACAAATGAGCTCCACAAAAAGATCATTTTACTCACCTGCTGCCAATAACAGTCTTCGTAAAGCAAGCGCAGTATGTTCCATAAGATTTCCTGGTGAAATACCATTACTCCTAGCAGTTTTTATGGAGCACAAACGCCCCATGCAGACCCTTTGCAATGGGCTGTTAAGCTTCTTTAGTAACACTTTAAAAACTGTGAGTGGTGGGTGGGAGACTTTAAGCAGGGGGTGAGAAGGACAGCCTGTTTGAAGATAGTAAAGGCGGGATGTCTCTACATTTAAAGATGTTAATGATGCATGTCGCTCACTGAGAAGCCAGTGGACTGCAGTCAGCTGCTTTCTTTAGAATAAATGTGCTTTTAAGAGCAGCTCTTGAGAAGCTTTGCTGTGGTTTGTTTCATATAGTAGCAGCGTTTTTTAAAAGGTTTTCAAAGTCAGAGAATAAACAAGGTATTTAGACAAATAGCCAGTTTGAGACTGTTTTCAAAAATTGATTGGCACCTTCTAGACATTAAGGGAATTAACAAGTAAACCATGTTATTTACTGCTTCCTCTTAAATAGATATCTTTAGCAGTAAGGCCTTACACAATGTATCAGCCTTGAAATGAATTTGGTAAAAAGGAAGCTTTTACAGGCCTATTATCAATGTTAACATTGCAGGCACTGATAAAAGGCATACAAATTAACTTGATAAACCATTCTTCTTGTTTCGTTTAGTTTTCATTTATACCAAATTAAAGGCTGGAACACAGAACATCATATCTGCAAGTCCAAACCTGTTAAGATTAAGATTAAGTTTAAAGATTAAAGATTAAGGATTAAAGATTAGCGTTCAGTTGTTTGTTGCTTTTACAACAGCATTATAATGAGAACTTGGTCTATTATTTATTTAAAGGAGAAAAATTACCAACTTGTACAGTAATTCTTTTAGATAAATGCATGGATTGTTTTTTTTTTTTTTCAACCCTTTCAGAAATATATCTTATTGTTGAGGTTTGTGTGCACAACAACAGAAAATATGGCCTGGAATAATCTCACTTCTTTCAACCAAAACTATGATAGATCTCATCCTACCAAAAAGATTGGGGCATATATCACACAGATGCAAAACTACAATAACATGTAAACGACTGCTGCACATTAAATCTACCTTATGTTGTGTATATATGTTGCTTGGCCCATTTTTATCTTATCACTTAAAGAAAAAAAAAACTTTATTTGTTTGGACAAATACTATCTGATGTTTTTTTTCTTCTTTTCTTTACAAAGTAAAAATACATTTAACCAGAGAAAAAATCAACACATCCAAAATTGGCAATATAGGGGAATTTGTCATTAGAAAGAAAAATAAGTTGTATTTGATGGTATTTTTAAAGTCAGTATATCACCAAGAAACATTGGTGTTACAACCCACACAGTATCGGCCACGATCAGCAGAGCTCTAAAAGACAGCGTGAAACCTGTGATTTATTTTTCAAACAAGCAGTTGTAATGATGAGTGTTATTATTATTTTTAGAGAAAGCCATCTGGAAAGAAGATTTTATAAAGGTTCCCTAAATCAAATTATCAATTTTTTTTTTCTGATTTAAGTTTCAAGAATCAAGAATCAAGAATCAGTTTATTTATATAGCGCCAATTTACAACAGGTGGCGTCTCAAGGCACTTCACAGAAAATCAATTAAAATCAAAGATACATTCTAACAAATCAATTTGAAAAAGTTTCCAATCTAAGGAACCCCAGCAGATTCATCGAGTCATTGACTTGCAGCAGTCTTGACAGACGGTTCTCCTTTGCTCTACCTTCTTCATGTCTCACTCTATAGGTTAAGTTATTTAAGTTTTTCTATAGTTATGCTGCTATAGGCTTAGACTGCTGGAGGACAATCTGACCACTTCTCTCTCTGCTACTTTCTTCCTTTGTCCAATCTACGTAGCTACCGCTATTTCAACCTTCTTAACCTTTTGTTTTCTCTTAGTGTTCTTTTCTCCATAGTAACCACACTTGGGCTGGCGTTCTGTTAGCTGAAACAGCTTCTTGGATGAGAACATGGGCTGAGATGCTTCCAGTGACGTTCTACAACTGCTGCTATAAACTCTTTTATTTCAGTATCCTGTGCTTCTAATTTAGCTTTCTGTCTTTTCAAACCCCCAGTCGGTCGTGGCAGATGGCTGCTTGTACTGAGCCTGGTTCTGCTGGAGGTTTCTT
>JAVLVB010000111.1:657142-671477 GCA_032876305.1 Orestias chungarensis | reverse complement strand
CTCAGAAGGCTCAACTGGAACAAAACACTTCAAACAGAGATCAGGCTCCAGCGCCACATTCAGTACCTCATTGCTTACTGAGGTAGTAGTTATGTTTGGTAGGAGGCAATCAATTTTAGTTTTAATAGATTCAATTTTATCAATAAAGAATTCCATAAAGTCATTACTGCTAAGAGTTGGAGGAATGGGTGATATAACACAGTTTTCATTTCTCGTAGGTTAAGCAACTGTATTAAAAAGAAACCTAAGATTGTTCTTATTCTCCTCTATTAGTAAAGTAAAATATGCAGATCTAGCTTGGCGCGGTGTCCTTTTATACAGAAGCACGCTGTTTTTCCAGGATAAATACGACTCCTCTAAAAGCGAAAACCCCCATTTCTTCTCCAATTTCCTGGTTTTTCCCTTCAAGGTACGAAGTTCTGAATTAAACCAGGGGGCCAACCTCCTATGATTAATCACTTTCCTTTTTATGGGGGCTACGTTGTCTAATGTTGTACGCAATGAGGACGTAATGAACAACAGCATCAATCTGTGTAGGGCATGAAATTAATTTGTTGCCCTCCACTGCGTTTCTCTGAAATACTGAAGAAATTAGAGGTGTAATGGACTCTGTGAAGGCTGTAACTGAATTGTCCGATAGACACCTACTATAAAGACATTTTCTTTCAGATTCTAAGTACTTGGTGAAAAAGAACTCAAAAGTTATCAAAAAATGGTCAGAAAGGAGAGGGTTATGAGGCATCACTATAACTTTTTCACACTCAATGCCATAAGTCAGCACAAGGTCTAAAGTGTGACCAAGAGAGTGAGTAGTGAGTTTAAAAGCCTGCAAAATATCACAGACTGAAGATGTTCTACTACACTATTTGTACACCTGCCTCTCGCCCAATGTAAGCTGGAGATAGGCGCCAGCAGACCCCTGCGACCCGACAAGGATAAGCAGGTTGGAAAATGGATGGATGGATGTAAAGTATTAACCTGTATTTAAATAGCTTCCGAATTACAAGATTCCTTTTGTCACCTTTTATTGTAAAATGTATCCTGTAATAAACAAAAAGTGTCTGAAAAGATGATTCAAGGGGTCCAAACAAGCCAACTGTTCCAATGTAACAGTTGGAAGAAGAATGCAATAAATAAATAAAATAAAGTATTTTATGCCTACCATGGAACTTAAAGACACTCTTTTATCAAGAAAGATCCCCTCTGTAAAGGATTTCAAACTCACACAGAAAAGAAAAAATAACAAACAAACAAACAAATTCTCACCTTTAAACCTTAGGGACCTGCCAGAAAGCATTTTATTTGTTGCACTACGAATTCGACTGCAAGTCAAACATTTTCAAAACAGTAAAGTTTTGTAATTGCCTGGCCAAAGTTAACAAATAAATATACCTGGAAATCTGTACGGTAACCAAGAGAGCTGTGGTCAAGCGCTGCTCTCACTATCTCATAGATTAGGAGAGTTTTTGCGAGGCAGAGTGGGTAAATCCTACCAAGTTAAAACGTGGAATCCTAAAGGATTGAATGACAAAATGTTAAACTTGAACAGGAAGTTAGTTTACTGAGGTATTATTTCAATTGTGTTCACAAGTATGATGCCAGGTTGTGTAGCTTTTTTGTATTTCTTTGTATTTAGCCACAGTTTAAATAAAAACTTCTGCTGTTAGGTGTAAAACATCTTCCATTTTTCTAAACTGACATTTAAACAGGGCTGAGTATACTTTTTGTATCCATTCCACATCTTTAAGCAATGCATCCAAAGTATATTTGCTTAAACCTAAAGCCAGGAGGTCAAAACAAGAAGACTTCAGAACCATACCATGACATATATTAAGGGACCTTTGCCCTCTTAGATACCTCGTCAAACATAGACGGAATAAAAAACAAAAGGAATATAAGACAAAATTCATACCAAACGGGGATGAAGCTGCTCACAGAGGTTGCTAATATTACAGACTTTCCAGCATTGCTGTCTTAAATAGAGATAAAGGCAGATTTGGTAGCAAATATGGCTAATGAAAGATCCTAGAGTTGACAAAGACTTGGTCAGTTGCACTTTGTTGAAATTTTTTTCTGTGTGTGTTTGGCATGTAAACGATGAGTTCCATTCACTCAAGGTGACTTTTGAGTTGTCATCCATTTCTCCAATCACTGTCTCCTATTACTTGCTCCAGTGCACCACTTAGGCTGCACAGACAAGGTTTTGTGGCCTTTTTGTTTTGCTCCAGAGTCTTTTACAGTCTGTATTGTAGAGAAAGTGAATATGATTTCAAAATTTAAGTAAATGAAACTGATTTAAGGCTTAAGAAATTATAGTCTATGGAGATATAGTTGGCATTTATATACACATCAGTCATATTATACATTGACCTATGTGTCTAATATTATCTAGGAAGGTTCATTCCCTTAATCAAAATTCAATAAATCTGGAGAATTGTCGGTAAAACATTGTTTACTATCATATTGAGACACTACACAATATCCATGTGGTTGTCTCTGGTTAGCTTTGCATTATAATTGTAACAGTTCCAAATTAAATTGCACATAAAGGGTGAGCTTTGATTGTTACCAATTATGTTGTTAGGATCCTGGCTCAGGAACCATTTTCTAAATTCATGTAAAACATATTTTGTTTCAATCTATCATCTAAACTTAACTCATCAGCATATATTAAGTACTATGCACATTCTCTTTAACTCTTTATTTTAAATATATATGTCAGTAGAATAGGACAGACTCTCCCATGCTGCAAAATGGTGATTTTGACCATTTTTGATTTGCTCACCAGCTACATGTAAAACCCTACATTCTGGCTTCATCCTTGTTGACAGTGCTACCTTTCTACAGTCTATTTCTATCTTTTTCTATCAGATTCCCTACTCCCTCTCCCATCTCTTGTCGACCTTATCGCTTCGTACAACAAGCCATAACTCAGCAGCACACCTGAGATCCGTGACAGCTGAGCCCCTGGCCTGGTACAGTGCTGTCACTCAGCTAGCTAACTGCCTTTAAACAGCATGACCCTGCTGGTCCATTAGGCTTGTGTCAGATGGGAGTGTCAAGTCATTCCCCCATGCAGCTCTCAGCTTGGCCCTACTACTCTAAGGGTCTTGTCATAATACTGAGTAACATTGGATCCTATATTATTATTATTATTATCATTATTATTATTATTATTTCTAAGGTAAAGTTATTTTCTTTAAGTTGTTCACATTGATTTTCATGATCTACAGTACTATACACTGTATGTGAAATACCTAAAGTGATACTATATTAGTTAATTTCTGGTATAATAAAAAAGTAAATAGTTCGAAAAAGGTTCTTTGGGTGACAGTTGAACTGTTTCAGAGTCTAACACATAGTTGAAAATCTGTATAATTACAAATACTTTTACGTTTAACCTGATCTGGAACCATGTTAAAAATGCGAGATTTGAGAGCTATTTTCTTTATGAAATGATTTTGACCAGTTTATTTTAAATCAGTGTGTGGGTTCAGAAAGAAGAAAAAACATGATATAACACATCAAACTTATCTGAACGCTGAACTGGACTTCTGTTGTTTCTTGAAGGTGTCTTTTCTTTCGTCAAAAGGGGTTGTTCTATTCTGATCAGTGCATACAACTATCTAGTTGTATGCAGGTTTTTTAGGTCATATTGGCCACTGACCCATCCATCTATGTATTTTATGGATTTGTGGTGCATTTAATTTGCCTAAGTCTTTTTTTTTTTACCACATAATTTTTTTTGTAGGTTTTTTTTTACCTCCAAGCTGATTCAACTTAACTCTTTAATACATTTAAGGCTAGCAAATTATAATTATATTATAATTGTTATAAGGATGGTGTGGCCTAGGAAAATAAATATTTTACAATAACTTCTGTAAAGTTATTACGCAGCTTCGTTCCTTTGGTCAAAATGGTGAGATTTCAGTTTCTCTTAAAACCTCAAAGTTATTTCAGAGGGATGCAATACTTAATTTTTTAAGATATTGGGGATTAAACACAGTAGCATCAAACATTTTGTTGCAAATAATAAACAGGGTCACAATAAAGGTCTTGGAGAAAATGACAAACCGGGAATATCTAGAAATACAAGATGTCAAATGTTTAGTGACTAGACCAAGGTAACAAAGGCTAAAATCTGACCCATGAGCTGAGATTTTTTTTTCAAAATTTTTTATACACTTGTGAAATTAGATTAATGGGGCAGATGGATTGCAATGTGTATAGATCAATAAAGGGCGTAGAGCTCCACTACGAGTCAGATGGCAGTAAGGTTTAGGTTTGGTACTAGTATGCGCTGGTATTATAAAAAATCGCTGGTTGCACCTTTCCGGTGTTAAGAATCAAAAATACAATGATTTTTATGATGGAAAATGCTACATCACTTGCTTCTAAGTATACATCTACTTGACTAGCCAGTAATGGCAGAGAAGATATGTTACATCTGACATGGCACCCTCCATAAAGACCCAAGAAACTTGTGGCCAGTTACGTAAACTACGGATTTCTACTGAAGGAAAACAATCCACCTCTCTGAACATTTTCTGGCAGACTGTGGTTTTAAATCAAATGTTTGTCTTTCTCCAAATTGAGCACTGAGCAATGTTCTTAAGAGCATTGTTTGTTCCTACCACCTAAAAAGATTAGAACGAAAACAGCTTTGCAACTTTATTCCTCAATTAATAGAGTTGAACAAATAGTTACTAATGATTAAATGGAGAATATAACAGGCAGAACAAGAAAACAGGAAGACACTGGAGGACTGGCATGGAAGAAGATTGACTGAAACTAATGGTGGATTAGCTGGAGATCAAAATAGACTACGTGAGAAGCATGGGAAATCCACCAGGTAGTGAGAGGACGAGACATGCTTAAAAACTGGGTGAGTAGTGGAACAATAAGGGGGAACTGGTTACAAACACGCTGCAGCTGTAAAAGGTGAGTAGGAAAGAAAACTGAGGCTGTGATAAAAGGAAACAGGGGAGCATAGAGAGAAGGAACACAAATAAATAAATAGTGCAACAATAATAATGTCCAACTCAGGTTTGGAGTTGGGCAGCTGGTTTGGAGCTGAGACTTGGAGTTGCACCCAATGGAACAAATAGATCCTGGGATAGAACCTGACTCTGAAGAAACCCCCTGAGATCTACTAGTTGACCTCGAGGTAAACAGGACCCACAGAGATTTGGTCATTGAACCTAAGGCTAATGGGACCAATGGAGATTTAGTGACTGACCTGATACTTGTAGTGGAGGAGCAGGAATTTTGAAGTCCAACGATGATTCAGTAACCTTGGAGGCTGAAAGGTGTGTCAAAGCAGCCCTGAAATAAAACAACCTTGAGTCTCGTTGGCTGCAACAATGCAGCTTGGTTTCCCAGGGTCTGCAACAGAGTTTCTTGCCTTTAACCAAGCAGTGATCCCTTTGGCAGACTCAGGAACAGAAGGCTTAGGTGATGCATCCCGACCCCTCAGGAACTAGAGGCCGGTCATTCTTAACCCCTTAAGCGGCCTCAGGGATACAGCGTCATCCTGGATATATGTAATCTTTGACCCCTCAGAGAAATCTGGAGCTGGATCCAGGTTAGTTATCCACCCCATACAGAACTCTGGCAGCTGTGCAGTAGCTGTCACTGGAAGACTAATGTTGCTTTGGGGAGCGGGACTGCCACTGTCCCTGGTATCTTGATTAAACTAGATAGAGGACAAAACATCACATCATCATTCATCAATGAATTATGTGTATCTATAAGGACAGCAGATGGCAATGAAGGATGAACCAGGAGTAAATGGGCATGGAGATGGAGAATACAATGGAATATGCTTGATTTACAGAGTAAGAAATTACTCCAACCCCTTAGTCCAACCCAACGGAAAAGCACTAGGTGTCGGTCTAACCTAACAGAATTACTGTGATGACGTTGGTCCGACCCAATGTTAAAATTAATTGTAGAATACTCTCAGGGGTATTTAGTCTGTTGTGGGAGGAGCTGGGAATTGTCTTTGGCTCCACCAATTTAAATGCTGCCACCAAAGCTGTATTCTGCAGCACTGGTGGCAGCATTGGTGGCTGCTTTACACTGCAACCTTATGCACGCTATGCATAGGGTTGGAGGATGAAGGTCACGGGGAAAAAACAGAGAGAAACATTTTTCATCCAATCTGAGGGTATTTTTCCAACTGCAACCTCCACCAGTTGCTTTCATTGACTAATATATTGGCTAATGCTGAGTACGTTTAGGCAGTAGTTGGATAAATGCACTCTTACAAATTACTTGTGTGAGGCTCTTTGTTTGTGGACCAGAAGCAGAGGGATAGCAAAAGTATAACAGATAAATAATGGCAGCTGAACATGGTAAGTAACAGAAGACACAAACATATGGAGCTGAACTGGCATGGGAAGAAGGCTCAAGTAGAGGTTGATGGTAGAGACCGACACAAAGGGGAACAGAGATCACAGGGAGCAAGGTGAGTGACTGGAGTGAGGGAACAACACAAATATGGGGGAAACAGGGGTTAAGATGGTGTGTGAGTGAAAGAACTGGGTTTATAAACAGGGAGGGTAGGTAGTGGAACAATGGAGAGGAACTGATTATTGAACAGGTGCAGCTGTGAGTAATAATAGGCTGAGGGAGAGAGAGAGTGACACGCAAGAAGAGCTGGGATCATGAGAACAAAAGTATGAAAAAATGAAAGCATAACTAATGATAAAAAACAGATGAAACTAAACGTCAAAACACTTCAGAAATAATTTTTTCTACAAAAAAAACTAAAAACAATCCCTTTATTTAATTCTCCCTTTTTTAAGCACTTAAGCTTTACGATCTAATAATTGGGTTGTGCACAAAACTTTCAAAGCCTATAAAACAAATTAATATTAATTACAAACTTTTTTTAAAGTGACAGTCATCTCTTCTAAATCCTTTGTTTTTTTATTGTTTTTGAAGTATTATCATTTAATCCAATGTTGGTTCACAAATTCATAACAAGCAAACCTGCAGACAGAGCATTTGTCTCTTTGTATCCACTTAAATAAGTTATTGTCCTTACCATTAATACCTTTAATAGGAAGGAATCACAAACTTTTTTGTCCCCAAAAAGTAAAAGTAAAAAAAGTTAAAAAAAAATCTTCAAACAAAGGATCTTTTCAAAATTGTAAATTGAAAAGTTATTTAACAAGTATCAATCATTTTGTTCACACATGAATAAGTGGTAATGTCATCAGAAAAAGAGGATGAATAGTGGATAGAAGAATTTCCCAAAATGTTTAGTCAAAATCTTACCTGTCGTCCACCCTTTTTATTAGGTTTGACTTTTGACATTTATACATTAATATGAAAATGATCAAGAATCAAGAATCAGTTTCAGGTGTCGTCTCAAGTCTCAAGGCACTTCACAGAAAATCAATAAAAATCAAAGATACATTCTAACAAATGAATTTGAAAAAGTTTCCAATCTAAGGAACCCCAGCAGATTCATGGAGTCATTGACTTGTAGTATTCACTCCTCTGGAATCAGCAGACCAAAACAATGGCTTGTGTTGCCGTTGACTTTACAGCAATCCCTCATACTGAGCATGCATGTAGCGACAGTGGAGAGGAAAAACTCCCCTCATATTGACAGCCTTTCATAAAACCAAATACAATTATTGTTAATCCACTTCATGCTATCTTAATTGAAGGGATTTTTTTATACATATAAAAATTCAGTGGTGAGAATTGGCTGCTCTAGAGGTATGTGGTTGGGTTAGGGCTGGGCAAAGTAGGGGAGAGTAAATTTAGTGACAAAACAATTACTTTGGAGAGTGACGGCAATGACCCTTGAAAAGTGAGTTTCTTTTAATGTAGGCAGAATTAAAAACAAATCATTTTACAGTTACAATAATTATTTTTATAAAGTGAACAATTACTAAGACAGCTTGGCTGATCTTTTTTTTTTGGGTTGTTACCCTCAAACTGCATAAAAATCTGCATATCACAGTAAAAAACTTTGACAATACAATTTTACTAATTTTTACTCTAAAAAGAAACCGAAGCAAAACTTGAGCTTGAAAAACTTTCAAAATTTTCAAATTTCGAATTCCAAAAAAACAGTATTTTTACAGATGACACAAAGATAGAGATATTTTGCAATAATCAAAAGCAGAATATCAACTGAGTCACAGAACACAGAACACATAAACACCTATACCTTGCATAAACTGTCAATCATGTTATTCGAGGGATTATGATTTTCCTTACAAATCATAGAATGTGAAATTCTCTACAAGCCATGACCCAAAGTATTCATTCAAATGTGACAATTTGAGTCTGACATATAGAGGTTTACAATGATGCAAACACAACAATAAAGCTAAAAATAATGGGTTAGAGAAAGATGGGAATGAAGGTGCTGCAACACTCTGGACCGCAGCCTGATTGATACGTTTGTTTCCATTACTGTACAAGAATCCATAAAAACCTTTTATGATTCTGTAGGGTTATGTAGATCCTAGAAGGTCCTAAGTCCACTCACAACCTGGATTCAAGACATTAAGCACTTTTTTAAATTGCCCCTTTGTATAAATCCTCAGCCTATCAATCCTAGAGAAACTATCTCTAAATGTCTTGTTTTGGAGCTCATGCAAACTGAAGGGCTCTTAAATTTGTTTAAATAGGGTCTATGTACAAACAGTACACGTTATTACACAATCAACTCAGTAATGGAATGCGAAAAGGTTGTGGCCCCTAAATTTAGTTTTTTAAATAAATAAAAAACTTTCCATTTCTTGTACTTGCTTGATGTTTGTCGCCAAGTTTTTGCTGTTCTTCTTGTTTGTTTTCACTTATCTGTCCATGGTTTCATGCTTTCTCCTGTATACAATTTCTTGAACAGTACATTTGCACTGCACTAGTTCTCACTCAACAAAATATCCAACTACATTTAACGGGGAGAGTTTGTTATGGGTGACAAATGGACAATGTTTAAATTGAAGTCACTTGTATGTCTATGTAGCAAATAACATCTTTTTGAATAACTTGCACATGTATTCAACATGAGAATATTCTCTTTAGCAGTGTTTACAGATTTGATCTGTAAAAAGTACATATGAGACATTTCTGAGAGTGAGGAATAGAAAAGAAAATTAAGTTAGAAAACGTGCGTGTCTAAAATGCAACATAACATATGCTGGCAGTTTTTTTATAAAACCATTCATGTACACTTTATTGAACAGTTTGATCTCTATATACTCAATCGCCTTCTGTTAGAGCCAGAAAACATTTTTGTTTTGTTTTACTGCAGTATTATAACATAACCATTTGTCCTTTTTAGAAACCACTTTTGCAAATAGAACAAAACTTATTCCTATTTTTACTGTCTCTATAGATAATTCAGAATGCTGGGTTCTGTTTTCTGGTTTAAGTAATCTCTGACATAGTTTTGTTTTATTTTGCTTTGTAGAACTAGAAAACTGCAACAAAACTAATTAACCTTTCCTTGGCTGAAGAATATTCATATTCAAACTCTATCTAGCTTTGACATTCAATTTCAACTATAGTTCATTCCATCTGAGAGGCATTCTGTCAAGTATTTCATAATGTGTACTTGTTCCTGCATTTCAGGCCAATAATGTCCAATAATGTACTTGGGAACAAAGCTTTTTTTGATTCTGATTAGGACAACTCTTCTGCTAAAGCACAATAGTCCTCCTCAAACTTGGGTTCCGTAACTTCAACAGTTCTGACACCAAATACACTTTAATACAGATAATTACACATAGTGGAAATCTTTTTAGAAGTTGATATCAATGTGAATTCTTTTTTCTTCTCTAATGGTTAAATTTAATAAGCACAAAGGTCTCCCAGATATGCAGCTTTGCGAACCACACCTAATAGTTTTTCTAGTGGCTTTCCATTTTGGTCTTTCAGCTTCTTACTCTGCATTTTTTCTTAAATATTGCGGATATACTTAGATATGCTCATCAGTCAATAGGTGCTTTGATGGAAAAAGCCACAGAAAATAAAAAAATATGTGGGGATCCAACAAATGATCTAAGTAAACATCCTGGATGCATGACAATACTTAACCCTTCTTAAAGATTTGAAATGTCATTTAAAAAAAAAAAACTATATGCTTTTTAATTATTAAAAATGGCCACGCTCCCATTTTGTAGTACCAATGAATTCAACGTAATTTCCATTTTTGTACAATTAGAATTGGAATCATTTTATGTTTATAAAATAAAATATTTGGATTGTTTTTGCTTGATGAGAGCCTCAGAGGCATTGCTTAGTTCTCTTTATTTGCGATTACATATAATGTGTGCGGTATTTTAGATGATGCTAAATAAATGTGACAATATTCATTGACATGTATCACCCAACCTGTATGGGGTTTTATCAGTTCAGATTTCCTGCAAAATCTATTCTGACTATAGACTATATTTCACTCCATGATTGGAACAATCTCATGCCCAAAAAATTAAAGATTGTCTTTCTTATCTCTTGTAAAGCAACAGAATCACTTCTTCCTTCTTCTACTGTCATCGTGAATAAATTTAGATCTAAGCCTAATTAAGACTTCATTAAATAATTGTATCAAATTCAATTGGCCCTTTGTCAGCAGGTATGGATTTTAATATTTTAATATTGTTCAAGCCAGGTGTGACTTTTTAATTCCACTGAGAAACAGAGAACCAATTATGAACAGCAATAAAAAGAAAGACAGAGAACTAAAAACCCTGACCATTCAATATACGTATGAATAAAAATGAAATCATAAACCCATCTCACACTGCTACAAAGGCACTGCAATATCTAATACTCCTCATAAGGAACAGACACTAAGCCCCTGTGTTATTGAACATTGAGCAAAATATAATATTTGATGATGGTCATAAAGCCCGATGGCCACAAATTTTCAGCTCCTTAGAATAACATTACCTTTCAAAATGAATGGCAGCAGGTAGCTAAGATTAACTAACGTATTCCTGATAGTTGCATTCCTACTTAAAAAAAATACGAAAATAAATATATATATATATATATATATATATATATATATATATATATATATATATATATATATATATATATACGCTGAGTAGAATTAACAAAGCTTTAAATGCATAGAGGGCACAGTAAAATATATAAAAAATGTCCTTATAGGGCTGAAAAAGAGATCAACATTGAAACTTTGAAAAGTTATTTACACAAAATTAATTTTGCAAAGAAAATATTTAAAACTTTAGTCACAAGACTGACTAACTTACTGTTATATTACCAAATGTTCAGATTCAATACCTTGAAAATGCCAAAATGCTTATTATTTTGGCCAAAGTAAATGACAAAACATATTCACACAAAACCTATTATAGTTTAGTGGTATGAACCAAGATTAGAAACGCCCCGATGAAAGAAACAGTTTGTCTTTTAAGACACATGGTGGAATGAAATGAAAAAGTGACATTTGTTTTTATGGTAACATGATGTGGTGATTTCCTGAGAGCAAAATACAATAATGAAAAGTTTCAAAAGAAATAGATCACATGATCTAAGAAAAATAAGGATTTATAATTTATAATACCTCCAGATGTCAAAAAAGAAAAACAAAAGCTAAAAAAGTTTATCAAGGTTGTAATTAACACAGTTTTTCTTTTTTTGATAAATACATATTTTGGTGTACTGTTAAATACTGTGCAATGGGAACAACTGCAATCTAATCTAATCTCCATGGTGGGGACACTTTTGCTAATTAGATAATAAGCTCATAATGGATCAAATTATTCTTTTAATACTTTACAGTTTTGCTAACTTTTACAAAATTTTGAGCAGTTATACTCCCCTAAATAACATTTTTCAGATGAATTGTAAAGCTAAGGGTGAAAACTGCTTATGCAGGTGCTAAGATTTATTTTAATGAAAGATAATATATTATTATACACACATATTCTACTGTAAAGTCTACTGATGTTCATGCTTTCTGACAGACGTCCAACTATGGATTTCAAGAACCAGTGCTCTAAATTTAACAGTACAGATAGGTGTACAATAAGAACGTTGATCCCACAGAACATCACATATGTAACAAATGGCATGGGGGATATGGTTAAATTTAGCTATTTCGTGTTTTAGCAGTTACTTTTAGTAAATATGTTCTAAATACTTCTATATATGTGTACTTTGGCAGAACTACAATTTATGATTAGTGCGTTAAGTTTAGTGCAACTAACTTTTAAGTTAAGTTGTGATTATTAAATTATTTGTACCAAAAGGTCTAAAATTTAAATATCCTTTCTCCAGTTGTAAATGGTCTATCTAGGTCATGAAGTCTTTTTATTTCTGCAAAACTGTTTAATTTAATTCTGGATAAGTGTGAATAAACAAATGTTGAGCATTTGAAAAGTATGTTTCAAGGGTTAAAAGGTTTCTAAAAATCTTTTAGATTCATTCATATTTAGATGGTTATTTTCTATCTTTGGAATGGCAGATCATATCTTGAAGTTTTTTGGAACCTATTAATCAGTTTAGTGTTTTGTAATTGAGAGGCTGATAAACATGCATCTACATAAATGTCCAAACAGAGCTTTAGATGCTGAGAACTCTGGGTTTAAAACTACCAAATCCAAAGCAGCTGCAGCAATGGAATCAAAAAAAGGGGAGCAAAAAAACTAAAGAGAGATTAAAGGACATCAAATTTCACAACGAATCCCAAATTGGTGAATGTTTTGTACGGAGGCATTTAAGTGCTCTGCTATTGAAGAAAGTCAGGACCAAAATCTTGTTAAAAAAAGAGATCCGTTTTAATGAGATACAACACTTGTTAAAATGAGAAACTTTCTCGTTTTTAACAAGAAGAGTTTTTTGTCTTTATATATATATCTTTCTCTTAAAAATATGTTTCTTTGAGAGAATTTGTCTTGTGAATAAGTCATGAGGGAGCTCTCTCTGAATTCGTCTAGAAACACTCAAACAGTCAAGTTTGAGTGTTTGAGTGTTTCTAAAAGAGTTTTACTGTTGCAACCTTTCTTGCTTAAATGATAAATGATCATAAAAATAAATTTCATAATATGAGATAAAACAAGATATCAAAGCTATTCTTATTACAATATGTTGTTATAACAAGAAGTTTTTATTGTTTTAACAAGATACAACTCCTGTTTTATTTCCAAGCTTCTGCAGTTTAATGCTTCAGTAGTTTTTGCCCAAATATCCATCAATTAAATAAAAACCTGTAAGAAAAATACAGAAAATGCAGTCCTGAAAACATAATACTTCTCCAAAATCTCTTTTTCAATGTAAAGTCATCAACTTAAGGAAAATTTCAATTCTAAACTTTTTTGTGAAGTTAACCATAGGACTATAGGATGACACATAGTTTCCTGTAGTGCTTTGAAAACCCCCTGGGATCTGATTGAGGCAGCATCCTGAAGGATTAACCTCTTTTAAGAGCAGCGTCTTTGGCCTAGTTTTTGTCTAATATCTCTATTTTCAAATGGTAATCACATTTAAGAAAATCACATAGACATCATATAAATACTATAAGATCTATACTGCATGTTTTAATATAATATTCATCAAAAAAGAGGTTCTAACCTGATAACTTTGGAAATAAAAGGGATTATAAGGGAGCAAGAGCATTGGTTGGTAAAAGGTGCGACAAGCTTTCCTTGTTCTTGGACCCAAGATACACAGAAATGATCAATAGTGTAAGTAGAGATAAGGATATTGTCTCTAGAGTAAGATTAAACAGATTATCAACAAATAGCTATTTTCTCCTAGGCTGGCGTTAGGCCTTTTGAAACCAAAACACTAAAGCATAATTTTATTCCCATAAGATCTCTACTTTAGATATGACCTTCTATTTATCTTAAGGGGTTTTCTTATTATTTTGGTGAACAAATTCATAGATGGCTACTTTTAAGTGTTCCTAGCACCTTTAGGCCCATATATAGCCCAGTTTGGGTCTTTCTGAAGCTATTTAAGTTGAATAGGTTTAAGGTGGTGTGAGGTTCATTGAAATAAAAATTATATTGGACATATCAAGAATCAAGAATCAAGAATCAGTTTATTTATATAGCGCCAATTTACAACAGGTGTTGTCTCAAGGCACTTCACAGAAAATCAATTAAAATCAAAGATACATTTTAACAAATTAATTTGAAAAAGTTTCCAATCTAAGGAACCCCAGCAGATTGCATCGAGTCATTGACTTGCAGAATTCACTCCTCTGGAATCAGCAGGCAGAAACAATGGCTTGTGTTGTCGTTGACTTTACAGCAATCCCTCATACTGAGCATGCATGTAGCGACAGTGGAGAGGAAAAACTCCCCTTTAACAGGAAGAAACCTCCAGC
>JAVLVB010000111.1:625215-645276 GCA_032876305.1 Orestias chungarensis | reverse complement strand
GTGCGTGCGTGCGTGCGTGCGTGCGTGCGTGCGTGCGTGCGTGCGCATGTGTGTTATTGACAAGGTTTACGTTTTCGGCTCTGACCCACAACAGGAAACAACTCAGGAGGCTGATATCAATAAAAGTGATTTTATTTACAAAATTGATAACTTTGAATGTGCTTAGGATCTGTGTCAATTCTGGACTCAGGGAACCAAAGACATGGACTTGACAAAGTGGGGAAGTGCGGGCTCTGGAGGAAGAGAACCAGGTGAGTAGGTTTCCAGGTACGTTGAGGTAATTATCGGAGGTTTGCTTACTTGAGGTTGAATGGTTTACCGCCAGGGAGATCTGGAGAGTTCTGGTTTGTGGAGTTGTTGTTTTAGTTGGTTGCGTTCTCTGGCGGGTCGAGGCTGCAGAGATGGTTGTGGAAGCGGAAAGGTGACGCAGGCAGTCACTGAAAGGTTGGTGGAGGAAAAGGGGATGGCTGCGGTCGGAATTCTGAGTTCTTGGATGATTAGCTTTCCTTTCTTGTAAATGGCTTAAATGGTTTATCTGAGAATGAGAGAATCCAACAAGGGGTTTACTTGGGTTGCACACACAAGAAGATATTACTAAGGAAACAGGTAAAGGCAGCTTACACAAAGCATAACCACTAAGAAGAAACACCAAGAGGCTTTGAGATACCATGCTAAGGTAACGACCAGGTCCTGAATGTCTGCAGCCAGGCTCCTTTTATACTCCACACTGTAATCAGCAACATAGGCAGCACCTGTAGCCGAGGTGTTGCCAGCTTAGCAGCTCCAGTCTGAAAGCAGCGTCCAAAACGCACTGGGTGGAAAGACAAGGGACAATAACAAAACCAGCCTGAAACAACTCTGTTTCCTGACTATATATGTGATATTTATGTGTCTGTTCCCATGTTCTGAAGTGAGCCAGAAGTGTAAGATTGTTAAGATTCTCTTGCTCCATTGTTATGGACTTTTGGAGTTACCTAATCAAAATCTGCTTCTTCTTTTCATGCTGTCTTCCAGCATCCTCTTTTGTTTTGTTCCACCCTCTTTTTTTTTTGTTTGTGTATTATTAGGGAATGCAAGTTGCCCTCTAGAGCAGGGGTCTTCAACATTTTCCAGGACAAGGACCCCCAAACTGATGGCAAGATGGAGCAGGGACCCCCTAATTATATATACAGTATGAAATTGTGCTATATCAAACTGGTCCTATGGTGCCACGTGTAAATGTACCTAGTTATTATATATATATATATATATATATATATATATATATATATATATATATATATATATATATATATATATAAGTTATGTCTATTACATATGGAGTAAAGTTACAAAAGTAATTTCGCCCTGGGGTTATTGAAGTATATCTGATTCTGATTCCTCGTTGATGGGACAGGTGTTGTGAATGAAACCATGTCCAGCTTGAAAGAGCTCCTGTGTGTCGCTGAATGTGTGCATTAATGATCTTCTGCCTCCATTTATCTGTTTACTACAGTGTGTTGATTTCATGTTAATCTGTATATAAAGACATTTCAATTAGTTAAAAAAAATTGCAGGGGGGGAAGCGGTTTGTGGCACACCATGCCACAAATCGCTCAACCAGCCGTCTGTACTCAGCTTCTTGTCCATCTCTGATACACCTGTGTTGCTCCTTTGAATCAAGAATCAGTTTATTTATATAGCGGCAATTTGCAACAGGTGTCGTCTCAAGGCACTTCACAGAAAATTAATTAAAATCAAAGATACATCATAAACAAATCAATTTGAAAAAGTTTCCAATCTAAGGAACCCCAGCAGATTCATGGAGTCATTGACTTGCAGCATTCACTCCTCTGGAATCAGCAGACAGAAACAATGGCTTGTGTTGTCGTTGACTTTAACCCAATCCCTCATACTGAGCATGCATGTAGCGACAGTGGAGAGGAAAAACTCCCCTTTAACAGGAAGAAACCTCCAGCAGAACCAGGCTCAGTACAAGCAGCCATCTGCCATGACCGACTGGGGGTTTGAAAAGACAGAAAGCTAAATTAGAAGCACAGGATACTGAAATAAAACAGTTTATAGAAGCAGTTGTAGAGCGTCACTGGAAGCATCTCAGCCCATGTTCTCCTCCAAGAAGCTGTCTCAGCTAACAGTACGCCAGCCCAGGTGTGGCTACTATGGAGAGAAGAACACTAAGAGAATACAAAAGGTTAACAAGGTTGAAATAACGGTAACTAAGTAGATTGGACAAAGGAAGAAAGTAGCAGAGAGAGAAGTGGTCAGATTGTCCTCCAGCAGTCTAAGCCTATAGCAGCATAACTATAGAAAAACTTAAATAACTTAACCCTATAGAGTGAGACATGAAGTGTTGTGCTGCTTATCACCTGGTTAGACACACAGTCATTCAGTTTTAAAAGCGGTGGTCTGTTGGTCAGGTATTCTTTGATCCAGGCAATTGCTGAGACCTCCACCTGAGTCTTCTGGAGTTTCTGACAAAGCATATCAGGGTAAACTGTGTTAAATGCGCTGGAGAAATAAAAGAATATGATCCTAGCAATTCAGCCTGATTTGTCTAGGCAACAGTGGGATTGTTGAAGCAGATGTATGATGTCGTCTTCAACTCCATGGCTTATGGTCATGAAATTGAAGGGCCAACAGGAGTCTTTCCAGGACCTTCATGATGGGATTTTAGGTGGATATGATTTTGAGCTTGTTACTGTACTGAACTTTTTAAAGAACATGTTAAGCTTATTTGCTCTTCCATCAATTAGATAATCCTTCTGCTTGAAGCCGGTGATCTTCTTCATTCCTGGCCACACATCTCTAATATTGTTCCTCTCCAGTTAACTATCCAGCTTCTTCCTTTACACCTCCTCGCTCTATCTGATCTTAACTTCTCTGTATATCCCTCAATAACTCTGTCTTGCTCCCTAAATGCTCCTTCTTTTCGTGTTTAACAGTTCATTCAGGTCAGTTGGGATCCAGGGCTTTTGTTAAGGAAGCATATTACTATTCTGGTTGGGAAGATGTTGTATAAGCTTATATAAGTTTATATAGCCAGTCACACACTCAGTCATGGCATTAACAGCATTCCCATGTGGCTTTCATAGAGAAATTCAATCAGTTGCATAAAAAACCCTGTAGGGCTCCTTCAGCTTCCTGTGACAATTTTCTTAGTCATTTTAGGAACAGGAATTCTCTGGATAAGGGTTTTATATTCTGGGCAGAGAAAAACAAGGTTGTGATCTGATTTCCCCAGAGGAGGTCTTGGTTCAGAAGGGTATGAATCCATGACATTTGGGTAAAACAAATCCAATGTCTTGTTTTCCCTGGTAGAGAAGCGGACAAACTGTTGAAATCCTGTCAGTGTAGCAGAGAGTGAGGTATGCTTAAAAGCACCACATATTGCCACAAAAGAATTTGAATGCCGTGTCTGTATTTTTAAGAAGAATGGATCTGATGACATCACATGCATTGTCAGCAACAGCTGATGGTGGAAAATGTAAATAAGTAAAACTATTATTCATTAGCAATATTGTCACTGTTATTGCATTGTCACCTGACAAATACCTAGACTGAGATTCCATTTAAACCTCTTGGCAAAAAACAATAAAATTTGTATCTAATATGATAAATAATAAAAATCTAAGGGGGATCAAATTATTTCTATGGTTAAATTATATTCACATTCATTATATTGGTGCTAAAAAAAAAAAAAATATCATTAATATCAAGCGACCACCTTACTCACATGGTTCTTTTCAAGTCAGTATGGACACCCCCATATACTTATTTATATTTGTGATAAATATTAGTAACTTGTAATTTGTGATAAAACACAAACAAACATTGTGTCCTTAGTTTACATACCGTCAGTTTTGTAATTCACAGTAAACCTCCTGATCTCTGTATCTTTACCTTTGAACTCTGTGACTTTATAGGTAAGCAGCTTGTAAGTTTGGTCATTGGTCTGGAAAGAATCCTGCTTTATAATGATCAAAAATTGTTTGCACGCTTGTTTTAAAAAGTTCATCTAGTTTGTGAGTCACTGCTTTGTTCATACGGGCTGTCATGTTGGACAAGAAGCCAGAAGCATGGCTGATCAAAGTCCTTCTACTGCTCCATTGTTAGCTATCTAAGCCATTTCATCATCATAACATCCAGACAGGCTGCAGCTGAACATTAGAACAACACACTGTGGTCTTCGAGTCATATGCAAGTCAATATAATCTGTCAGTGCATCACATGCGGGGGCTCTTACTCCGGTCCGGCTCCCAATTTGGAACATGGCTTAATTCTCTTTGACACATAGCCAATTGAGAGAGTGATTGTTTTACTGGTTCATTCTTTATTCCCATTCAGCATGAGGAAAGCAACGCAGCGGTGGCATTAAAGGAGGAAGTCGCATTTAGTCCTGAAAGACCAGAGTTGTGTGTATCTCTGTGTGTGTGTTTGGGGTGGGCACAGATTGTAGTGTATTGCTTGAGCTCCCTCAGAGACTTATTACTGAAACAGACCAGGGAGAGGGCTGGTAATTAATTTGGGGTGAGCTGATATTAGGTTTGATGCTCCGGATGCTGACACACTGGCGGTCTGCTGCTCTCTCCTGTGTTTGTGACTTCATGTGCCTATCTATATGAAAACAGAAAACAGATAAGGGAAAAAATACAGTGGTATAGGGGGATGTGAAGGAAACAGGACAAAGAGATTTTGGGGGTAGGTGGTGGGGTTGGGTTGGCAGAAGTGTCATACAGCAGCAACTTGCAGCGAAAATGAACACTCTACAAATATTTCATACAATGCATAATTATGCCTTCTCTCACATCCCCAGTCATCCTGCTTCTCAGCAGCTTATATACCAGATACACCTGTCTCCTTCCCTTCTATCCATCTCTTTAGCTACCTCCCTCCCTATAGTCCCTTTCTTTCTCCTACACATGTGCGTATTATTCCAGGCAACCTTTTATTAAAAATACTGAAACTATTCTCAGCATGGCAAATTATTAATGTCACAGAATAGAAATGGGCTTGTTTCCCATTAATTTATTCTTTCATAAAAGAGCCTGGACCTCAACACAGAGGCACAATTACAATTACAGCAACAGGCAATCTAAAAGATGGAAAGGGAAGTAGAGATTGCTAAATCCATTTCAGGACCTGGGTCACATTCAAAATAATTTTTTAATCTTAGGACAATAAACAAATATATACAAAGATATATTAGTTTGGACTATGTTATTAAAAACATAAATCCATTGCTTGCAAAGGTAATACATTTTGTTAAAACCACAAATGTCAAGAGTTGTATTGCCAGTTTCTCTGAAAAATCAAACTAAAGTATTAAATAGTTGTACAGTGAAGGGAAATGTTTAATAAATAAAAATCTGAAAAACATGGCCCTAGTTTGTATTCAACCCCAGTTGAAAGATCACATACACCTGTATCTTAATGTATGACGGTGTCATTTAAGAGTACATTTATTTCAATACTTTCAATAATAAGAATCCCTTTGAGAAGTGTTCAAGTACATATGAGGATCTAATGTAAGACATTTAAGATCAGTTTTTTTTTGCTCCTAATGCTAATATTATGTGGACATAAATATTGATTTTAAGTAGGATGGAAAAACACAGATTGTTGGATTTTATTGCTATTAAATCAGCCAAAATAAAAAAAAATAATTGCCTCTTATACATTTATTATACTTCCCTCAACTATTTCTAACATTATTTGATGCCATCGTAATAATACTGGACAGATTAATTTGGATTTAACTTGTCCCCTCGAAAAGAGAAATAAATCTGAAAAATACATTATTGGTGTTGATGTCGGCAAATTGTCTCCATTTCATGCATCTAAAAAGCAGCAACCAAGTAGTTTGTCAGAGTGCATGTGAAGTACAAGGATATACCTAACAGTAAGTTTATATTTTTAAGTCCTTATGTAATATTGAAATTTTTTAAAGGAACTTTAATGTATTCTTTTTTCTATTAACTGCAAGCTATGAAACATTGTAAATAGTCAAACTGTAAGATATTGTATTGAGATATTGTTGTAGGACCTTATCTCTGATCTTTGTAGATGACCTGGGCTGTTGGTGCCTGCAGTCAATAATGTTAAGCTGATACTGAAACAGCTGATACTGGAACAACTAACATTTGTTTTATGAGGTGACAATCTCATTAGCATTTAGTTGTTATACATGTTTTTATTTTATTCTGTGGCGAAAAAAATCATAGAAAAAAAAAAAAACATAAATTCTAAACAATCCATCTAAATAAAAGCCACTCTCAATAGCATGAAGAAAATAACTTTAGGTGCATTGTTCATGTTTCTGAGAAATAATACAGCAGAGATTATTTCTGGTACATAAATATAAATAAATAATATTAATGTGTAAATTATCTTTGTTGGTTGTGTTTTGCCAGTATGAACATCTATTATTCCAGATGTGTGAGGGCATAAGGCTGAAATATAAGTCTAATTTCCATGATGGGAAAAAAAATCTAAATAAAAGTGATATTACTACAAGTGGTTTGTTTAAAATCTCGTTATGTCTTGTTCATGTTTGATTGGCTTTACAAAGTGACCAGATTAGCTTCTTCAACAACACTGTCTGTAAGAAGCACGTTCCAATCAAGGTAAAATTTCATAGTGTGAGCACTTAGTTAATAAGTACAAGTTTATTTGGCATGTGCATTAGGAGCATTAAACTTGAAAAGCAATAAAAGCTATTCTGTCCTTGCTGTCTTTCACTTCATAAAACTTTGAATACCTAGTGTCATAAATATTCAAATGGAAAAGATGTATACATATAACAATAACGCAACATAAAAACCAATAGATATATAAACAACAAACACTATCTACATGCATTTAAGAGTAGTTCATTACTTTTACTGCAAGGCCAGTACACATCTTCGCACTTAAGTAAACAAAAAAAAGCTTGTGATAGATAGCTTAAATCTTACATAATGCATGTTACTTTCTTCTTTTGTTATACATCTACTGGTAGTTGTCACCTAATTATCCCAGAAGCAGATTTACTGTCATCATGTTAAAAAAATGCCAACAAAAGTAAAAATATTCTCTGAATCAATCTTAAAAAATAATTTGAATAAACACCATTTATCAAACTTGTAGACTGATTCACAGCACAAGGACACAATTACAAATTAATTTAGAACAGGAAACAGGTGAGACAGTGTGACACCTTTATATCTGCCTATGTTCCTGCACTTTCCTTTGCTTCTGTACAGCAAAATGGGAAAGGATTTTGTACATCAACTGTACTTGTGTCTGTACCTACAGTACCTTTTTCCCAGTTTGGCCTTTCTAGCACATTTAAATGGTAAATGTCTGATTTTGTATAGTACTTTATCGAGTCCAAGGACTCTGAAGTACTTTGCACTACATTCACTTATTTACCAATGTATTATGTTCACACACTGATGGTTGTAAACCAGACTAGCCACCACAGCTCCGGGGGAGACTGACAGGCTACTATTCAGTTGGTGCCGTTGGGCCCTTGGACCTCTGCCAGCAGGCAAGGTGGATAGATGTATCTTACAACAACTCACAGTTTTCACTGAAGGTCTGTGTCGTAATCCCTGGGGATGCTTTTTAGTTGTTGTCTGTGCCTCAAATATAAGAAGGATTTGTGTGTTCTTACAATTTACACTAGATTCTGCAGAATTTTTTTTCTATATCAGATGAACAGTGGAGCACAATGTACCAGTTCTACCTTTTGTGCATCTGGTTCTTTTTTTTAAAATAAATCACCCTCGTAATAGAATCTGTCATCCTATATAATATCTTATGCTTCATAATAGTTACAGCACGATTAGTATCCCCCAAGGTAGACCAGTGTCAAAGAATGGCTGTTGATCAGGGTTAAAAGCTTTTCCTCGAAAGCGGTGTATCTACTTTGCCACCACTGAAGGGCAGTGTACGGAGGCCGAGAGATGCAAACCACACATACTTTAGGAAAGGCTGTGACAAAATTACATTTTGCAAAATAAATTTACATTTTGGAAAACGTATTAACAAGCCACGCAACAAAACAACAAAGTCAACCAGAAAGGGAATATACCAACTCAGAGGTTGACTGGAAGTGATAACGGGAGCACTTTATTCCATAGACATTAAAAAGAAGAGACGCCTCATTGACCACTGCTTCCTATTGGGGCTGTTGAGACATGGGTCTGCCATGTTGGACCAGAACCCCACTCCACCCAGTGTTATCTGTTTGACAGGTGCAGTGAAGTGTTTGCGCATTTACTCAATCATAACTTTATGAATTTAAAACAGACTTTCACAACACGTTCACATGAATAAGCCTATTTAAATCGTCATAGTAGGCTTCAAAATAATGGAATATTCTACTATGTGATAACAGGTAGGCACAGAGTGCTTATGTCTATGCTTAATTGTACTATACAATAGACCTCAAGCAAAAGAAAACCGTGTTAATTGGCTCATGTGTCTCAATTTAATCTAATTATTTAAAATCATACTTAGTAGCAGTAATGCTAGCATGTGTGGCATGTGACATTTAACAAATACACTGAAATAGTCTGGTAATTCTAACTGACCTTAAAACAGCAGGTTTGGTGTAATGTATTTTTTTTTCTTTTTATTTGCTGTATGTAAACTTATGGTTTCAGCTATATGTAATCCATATGTATATGTATATATATAAACATACATATATGTATATATATATATATATATATATATATACACATGTATATATATATATATATATACATATACATATATGTATATGTATATACACATATATATATGTGTATATATATACATATATATATGTGTATATATATACATATATATATGGATACACACACTCCCTGAAAGGAAGGCACACACACACACTCCCCGGCCAGCGTGTCGTTCCACAGCTTCTCCGTGATGTAGTCCGTGTGCTGCGAGTTTTCCAGCCCAGGTAGAACAGATAGCGGTGCAGAAGGCACGCCGCTTCTGCCCCCGCGAACATGTCCAAGCGGACCAACCGGGACAGTTGCTAGTAGAAGCCCACGTCACTGCCGGAAAAAAATTGGAGAATATTTTTACTTTTCTTTTGTAATTTTTTGTTTTTTGTTTTAGTTTATTTTAGAGGGTCTGAATACTCGCTTTATATAGCGTCAAAGTCGCTAAGTTGGCAACACTGACTTCCTGTCATGTCATAACCTCGCAATCGACTTGGGATCAGTCCGCGATCTACCAGTAGACTAATATTTTTGTTAACTGTAAATCATTTATATATTGTATCTCTATCGTTAGGAATCACATGGGACTTCAGCCAACTGTTGTAGTAGACATTGTAGTAGAAAACAAGAAACCCAAAAGAGGTAAACTGTTTTTTTTTTATAATTTCCCTAAAATTATTTGTATTTAGAGTCAGTTTGTATCCATTGTGGGTCCTTAGGCAAGACCCTTTGTGCTACTGCCCACCTGGCGCCGCGATTTAGGCTGCCTCGGTGTGGTTAAACCAAAAAAGCATTTCACTGCAGTTGTACTGTGTATGACCATGTATGTGGCAAATGAAGATTGATTATTATTATGTTTATGTTCATGCATTTAGCAGATGCTTTTATCTAAAGCCACTTACAAAGTAAACACAATGTTACACTTATATATCTGACCATAAGCTATCTAGAGAAAACTCCTAAGTCAGAGTCAATGGTGTGAAGGGGGAATGTTCTAGTGGAGAGGAATGAGAGGAGAGAAGCTTTTGTACTGCGAGTTGAGAGGTGGAATCTAATCAAGGAAAGTGAATGCAGGTGGTCTTGCTTGAGAGGTGGCAGGCTGAGTGAGTGAGAGAGAGGGAGAGGGAGACAGATAGGAAGCTGGGAATCACAGTAGGGAAACACCACCAAACAACTCCACTAGCAAAATACATACAAAAAAGCATGAACCATTAATACATCATCACACTAATAGGCTTAGCAATTTCTAATAAAAAAATAAACAAAACTACTACAGGATTTGTTGGAATTAATCCATTGAAAACAACATGTCCTTATAGATGATTAACCTATCAGATATTAACAAAATAATTGATTTGACCATTTTGTTCCCTATGTTTCATTAGGGCCAAATCAATAAGCCAACTTTTTCAACACCGCACCTCTTGACTGCTGCTATTGTTCATGTTATTAATTACACCAGTGAAAAGGTGCCTTTCAATAGCATAACAGCATATTTCCTGTTCTGCAACACCAATATGACAAATTACATTATGTAGAGGTAGAAAAAAAAATAGATGAGAGCACAAGAAATATATGGTCTATGTGTTCCAAAAGCTTTATGCAAAAATTTAGAAGAAATAAATCAGTTAACGTCTTTCAGATTGTGTGCTTTATTTGATTTTTTTTCTCAGATTCCCGTAACATCCTCTTACTTAATATGTCCTTGGATTATACATCACTGTATTTGACATGTTACCTTAGAAACCATGGCAGTACCACTGGTAAAAGCTTCAGCAGTCCAAAGCCTATAAACACAATAGTAACTGTCCCACATGTACCCATACAAATACCTCAAAAACACACACCAGTCAACCCTGACCTGTCTGACCCTGACATATTTTATCAATAATAAGGACACTGTTGCTTAATGAAGAAGTGATGGCTACAAAAATTGACAACCGCACATTATGTTTTTTTTTTGTTTTTTTTGGAGTAAGGCTACGGTGTTTTTACATAACAGAAAAAGTAATTTCCCTTGTAGTATTCAGTGTGTCACATATCCTCTAGTTGTCACATTAATGTTAGATTCATTTTGTCGTTCAGAGCGAAGTGTGGGCTTTTGTAAAGAGGCATGTAAGATTCTTGTCAACACCATCATTGTGTGGATGCATATCCAATTTAATGCAGCTTCTTTCTCTTTTATTCTCCTTAGTGTCATGTTCAGTGTGTTTGGTTGGTCAGTAAGTTGGATCAGGGGAACAACACAAAACAGCATTCAGTAGTCACAAAATCCCCAAACAACAAAACAAATCAGCCGGGGAACGCTATTATATATATATATATATATATATATATATATATATATATATATATATATATATATATATATATATATATATATATAGGGCATTTCTTGAGGTCCTAACATAACACTAGACAGTAGTGATCTTTGATGTGGGTGACACAAAAAGGCCTAGGTACATAAAAAGGTAGTGAAAGGAACCTCATCAGGTATGCAAAAAACACTTTTGTCCAACGTAGTCAGTTGTGGTCATTTCATTCACAGCCTTTGAGGTTTTTTTGTTTTGTCATTGTTCCTTGTTGTGTACCTAGCTCTAAACTCTGCTTGAAGCAGCTGGACTCATCAACCTTAGAATTGTTTAGCCTTGTCTACATACTTTGTGTAGGACCTGATTTGTTCCTCTGCCTTAGTTCTACTGAACGAAATCAAAACAAAAACTTAACACTATGTTGGTTAACCAAACCAAATTTACCAAATCATTTACCTCAGATGAATGCCTTGTTGCATCATCATTACTAGTTCCATGAAATACAATTAACTTTTCTATGTGCGCCTGCAGGTGTAACAAGCCACAATAAATGGAGAATCTGTCTAATCTGAATACTTTACAATTAAGCCTCTGAAAATCACCTGTTCATTGTGTGTAAGCTTACTCTAAGAGTCCAAAACCAGCTTAGCTTTTAAAAGATCTGAAGTTCTAATCCAAATTAACCTTTACCAAGGAGAACCTGCAGGTAAAAAAGACCAACAAGGAATCTCTAGCCACACCAGTTATAACAGCAGATCCCTCTGTCATGATAATTATTAATTTTTTTAGTGGCTTTGTACTATAACTGTTGGCTCAAGACAACTCAAAAAAACCTAACCCTAACTTTTAGTGGACGCAAACACCCTTTTGTTATACTGCTTGTGGAGAACCATAATAATAATAAAAATCCAATACTTGTCTACAAACTCTGCAAACATTTTCATTACACTTCAGTCATAAAACTTAGCAGGTAAAGCCTACAACTTATTTTAGCAGCTCAGAAAATAGTATAAACCACAAAAAAATCATTGAATTATGCTAAATGATCCTTCCATAGCTGTGAAGATGTTTGGTGCAGTTAGTTGTCATTATGTGGGGATAAATGGCTTCTCATACCATTTTGGCAGTACTGCCCTTTGGCAATTTTCTTGATTCTTGGATGAACAATATGTCGCAATCCAATGTCCCCCAACTGGTAATAACCATAATATCAATGTATATCATTATTCATCAATGATAGCAATAATTATTTTTCCGCATTCATCAAAAATCATCCTATCAACTACATCCAATTTCATCTTGTCATTTATATACCCCAGGCATATATTTGGGATACTGAAAAATAACAAAATAGTTCTTCATTAAAAAATGTTTTATGATAGATTTGTACTGGAAATGTTTACATATGTTTCTAAAATTATTAAACAGAAAACTTTTAACAGTATAATTGTAATGACTGGAGCTCTTTAAAGTCTTTGACGATGTTGGTTTCCAACAATAAAGAAAAGCTAAAGCATGTTTTACCATAACATAGTTTTACCACCCATATAAGTGTCATTCATTTTTGTAAAGGCAATCAGTGGACCTTTTCCTGTGCTCTAGCAATGGTAGGCAGAAATGTCAATCATTAAGTGTCTTGTCAGCAACAGGATATTGTGTTAATTAGTTATGTAAAAGCTAAACAATGTTCTGCCTGAGTCATGAATTGCTGCACAAGTTACAAACTCAAAGTGCTGAGAACATTATGACACACTACTGACACTTCTCACAGAGACCCATCTGAGAACTGTCAACTTCACCATGTGATCTGTTAATTGTGACTTTCTTTTTTTTGCCTTTTGCATTTCTTCTTATGCAGTTAGTCACTCATCTTACCTTGTTCTATTCTGAAATAGTTGTTAAAATTATATTTTATTTTCAACAAAGGCAAAAAAGGTAAACCAAAAACAGAAATCTAAAATGTATAAAAAGAGGTTCACATACAGTACAGAGACATTTACTCATTCACAAAGACATTAATACGCTGTGTATAATAGAATATAATAGTGGTGTGTCATCCGATAAACAGCTTACTACTATAATTTATATACTCCGGTGAGATGGCCCTCATCATCAGTCTGTACACTCTTGCAACAGTACATATACATCTGTAAAGGTATTCATGGATTGTTCCCACTGTATTTATCCTCATGCCTGTCACAGTCCAGCCACACACTTCACCCGCAAAACCTTCTCTCTTTCAGTGTTTCACCACAACCCAATAAGAACTTGGGGAAAAAAACAACATTTTCTTAGCCTACTTTGTTTCAAGGCGGCCTGCTCTACATTATGATATAAAACTATACAGTTTTAATTGCCTAGAGTAAACTTGAAATAAAAGAGAGAGTGTGAAATATTCTTATCGTCTTCTTGTTTGGTTAGTTTATAAGGTAGTAAGTCAAATATTTTATTGTTTTTATTTGCATTTTATTTTTATTTTTAAACTCTGTTGATATTAGATTTAATTGGGACAACTTGTTTACAGTACATAGACGTTAAATACATTTTTTTTTATTTGGAAGTTTTGGACCTTGAGGATCTTTGTGTTTAAACATAACACTGTGCAAAGCAAAGAAACCTACTTTTATTGATAATTTCATGATTTTGATTTGAGGCACTGGAAGGGTCTGTGGAAGGAAATAAAAGACGAGAGACTGGCATAGCAGCACTGGAATCATGATCAAAAAGATAAACTATACCATTTCCCAACCATGCTATATATGTATTTTTATCTTCATGGAGAAGAACAAGAGCCGCAGCAAGATAATGAGCCCAGTTTGACCTAAAACGCTTCAAAAACCCACTGGTGTTATAATGTTTAGGCTTCTGACCCACATAAACAGAGAACTCTCAGGAGAACAGTTATAATGAAATTTATTGTTGTGTAATGGGGGTGAAATCCGGCAACGGGAGGCAGCGGGAAGCGGTGATGTTTGGCAGGACAGCAAGGATAAAGGGACAGCGGGCAACGGCAGGAAGCACGGAGCGCACGGCGATGTGAGAGACCGGTGACCACTGAGGTGGAGGGCAGGACAGGTGAGTCGTTGTAATATTGAGAGAAGGATGATATTGGACTGATCTTACTTGATGGTTGATGGATGTTGACGCCAGGGGAGAAGGGTGAGAGGTGAGTTCAAATCCTGCTGTGGGAAGCGGAGAAGTTGTCCGGGGAAGTGTGCACGCCGGATAGAGTGATGCTGGAGCGGGCAGATCGAGCCGAGCAAAGAGGAGCGGAGAGACCAGATGGATGCGAGGAACCGGAGAGAGATCTTGTGGGGAAGGAGCTCGGGAGATGACGGGAACCTGAGGTGAGCACAAAGTTGTTAGGAGCGTGGGAAAAAGGGAGCAACAAAGTAACAAACAAAATCATAAAAACTAGAGCACAAGAGAACTACAAAAATACATGAAACACTAGAAATACGTGAAACACTAGAGAAGGCGCTGAGACAAGGTTAACCAGGAGTAACAAACACTCAGGTGTCAAGTAGCTGGTCCACCAGTCCTCTTATACTGGCCCAGCTCGTCAACGCTACCAGGATGGGATGCACCTGGGGTGGCAAATGCTCCAGCAGAGGGCGAGCATGGGTGACCCCCTGTGGACAACTGGAGAGGTGCTAAAAGGAACTCACTGACAACTGGTGGACTAAAGAAAACCAAGGAGGGCTGGCCGTTTCTTTAGCTGCCACCCAACCTTCATGCCATTGTACATTTCTGAGAGTACTTGAGGCTTGACTTTAGCCGACTTTGTGTGAGCAGTCATTACAGCAAAGCGAGGTTAGCCCAGAGTTTACATTATTTATAAATTATAAAAGTCCTAAACATTTTTGAGCTAAGGAGTGATTCTCTCAAACAGCTCTGCAGATATTTCTAAGCACACATTTGGGCTCTTTTTGTGCTGATATTCTCTTACTATGTTTTCTTACTTCTGTACAAGGGAATATGGATTTTCTCTGTCTTACACACATCTATCAATATTTTTGTTTTTTTATGTTCACACATTTTTTTATTACTGTTCAATACTAGAACAGATGCTCTATTGTAAGTTCTGCCTAGTCTTGGCCTCATTTTTGGCTTTAGTCCATCCCCTGTCTTTCTTTCACATCCTCCACTTTCTTCTCCAATTCATGCTTTTCTATTGAAATTCTTTAATAGCGATGTGTGGTGATGGCAGACATGTGTGGTTCCTTGTTACCAGTGACTGGCCAGAACATGATAAGCTTGGATTTGCCATTTATCTCTTAAGAATTAATTATGATTTAGAATAATGCAAATAGAGGAATGTATAGACATTAATTTCATGTTAGAAGAAGTTCTATTGAAAGACATTTAAAACCACACCAAACAACATAGTCATTATTCCACTGAAGAAAAACACTTACTAGATCATTATCTTTGTCAAGACAGTAACCATGAAATACATCATGATTTTCAAGATTAGATTTGTTGGTGTCTAATAATACTAATGTATTTAACAGGATCTATTTTTTATTGGACTACTATTTTACAGCATGCATCCTTTGCAACATCTCGACAATTAAAGCAAAGCCACAAGTTGGGTAAATACTCAAAATAGACTTTTTTGTACACCTTGTATTTTGACGAAAAATTGTAAGGAACAAATCTTGTTGCAAAGAATTTTATCTGTGATCTGACTGCACATGGAAATTTCTGAGTAAAAGGTTGTGAATGTATTTTCAATAGACTGTGAACAGCTTTGCTCAGAATTTCATTAGGGGTTTTGGATTGGATGAGATATTAGTTAAACAAAACAATATACAAAATGTATGCTTGTAGTCACCTCACAGGAGCACACAACAACCAGGGTGTTATATATAGCACTAATGTCTATTGATCGTTATTTAACACATAACTATAACTATGCCTAATTCTCCCTCGTCACATTGACCAGTGACAAGAGGCAGCTGAAGTTTAACATGCAAGATGGCAATTGAAGGATGGCTATTGACCATAGAAAAGCTCTATATTTTAAAACTCATTGTTAGAATATAATTGTGGTTTAAACTTTTAATCAAGTAAGAAAATTTTATATTTTGTGGATGGATATTTACAGATCAAGCCTTGTGAGCCAGAGAACTGAAGCCTCCCCAATAATTATGGTGTTGCACCTAGAAAATTATGCCTAATTGCAATTAGGGACAGACAAGCCTCCTACACTGTTGGCAATATGTGGCTTACTTGGCAGTGTGACCACAACTCATCATCATTCACTTTCAACTTCGCATTTTAATGGGCACAGCCTCCATATCACTTATGTTTTACTTGGAAGGCTGACATCTTGAGACACAGCAGGTTAAAGATGGAGGCAGATCTGTGGAATTTACTCCCTAGGTTAGTATGAAACTGTGAGTATCCACTGTAACCACACTTTGTACTGTTGAAATAAGATACTAACTTTCCGAAACCACTGCTTTTCAAAAGGAATTGTGTTGTAGGTGCATTTGCCATTATGTTGGATATTTATTAATCAGTCAATCAATCCAAACTTTATTTATCCAAAAGATAAATTAAATGTTGTTGGAGTATCTCATTTAACTAAGGAGTTGGTGTAGATGGTGATGGCTGTGGGCAGGATATATATATATATATTATGTATATGTATGTATAATCAACCCTAGTTCACCAGAGCATCTAAATCAAGAACCAGCAGCCACTCCAGTTTGACCTCCGTAAACCCCAGTAACTCTCCTGGGTCTAGTGGCACACAACTATACACCAGCTTATCACATTTGTAAATTTCTCTATGTTACCACCCAAACCTCATTCTGTATGATGGAAAAAAAAAACTCAATCAACTGAGTTACACACCACATTACCCATTGTAAAACCATTTGGAGCAATACTATGGCGGGACAAAAAAATTGCTGACAAGAACACCCCAGCTAAAAAAGGTATGGCCTTTCTCCCGAGATTTTCCTCTAAAATCCATTTACATTGCAAATCTTGAAATTCATCACACATTCCATGTTTCCCAGGTAAGACGGGTCCATTTCAGCACCTTGTTCTCATCACAGAGTTGCATTTTAACATCATCATCATCATCAAAGTTTTTGAGCCTTCCTGTTAATGATTCTGAGCTGTGTGTTTAACTTAAGATGTATTCTTGCTAGTCAAATGTAGAATTCCTATGCAAATTAACTGTTGACAGAGAATAAGTAGCAGATTTAGAAAACACCCAAAAAGATTTAGCAAGAAACTCCCACACTTACAGATTTGGTCTGCTTGCATGCTCCAGTTACTGATAAATAGAACTGCCTGCATAGAGCTATTGATTCACTCCAGTTCTGAGGACACCATAAAAGATTCTGAGCTAAGTGTGATCCATAGTGTCAAGAGGATAAAAAGGGAGAACAGAACTGTCATTTCATATAATGCTCCTCCTATTATGTCAAATTTAAATGCAAATAAGTGCCTTTATATGTAAGCTGAAACACTGGCTGAATGCCTAATTAGTATTTGTATCCTCTCTAAAGATGAGTTATTTGATCTGCTGGACACTTGTAATCTGCCGAAATGTTTTATTGATAGAAGCAGTCATGTAAAATGCTTAATGAATATGGATGATTTGCATCGTGCACACTGTCCTAGAAATGCTTCCTCTTTATATGGGATAAAAATAAAATGATTTATTTGTTTTAAATACCTGAATATTTCTCAAAGCAGTGTTTTATAAGCGGTATATGGGAGACAACTTATTTTACTGTAGTTGTAATGATTGAGCAAATACTTTGAAGATATCAAATATGTTCGATTCCTTATTTATTCTCAGCATTTTCTTTATCTCAAAACATTTTGTAAAATGTAAAATTCTTAATGAAATAATTAATTTGTAAATATGACATTCAGACAACAATATGAGGTCTCAGACTAATTTTAAAGACTGGATAATTGAACGCATGAAATATGATTTTGTTAATTAACAGCTCTAAGGCTCTTTTTTGTGAAATTGTCTCAAGTATTCGGGCCAAACTAAGTGAATTTATTGTTGTTAATTTATTTGAAATGGTATTAATTATCTAAGATTATAGTTATAATAATAACAAATAAAGTTGGTTTAAAACCTTAACAACTTTTAAAAATTACTATTTTGATTCTTACTATTCTTCATTTTAATGTAGTGTTAAGTGTTTTTATTTATTTATTTTGTTTTAGAACTTTTTACTATTAGTAAGACTTGTTTCAGATAATATTTTTTTTATGTCATTTAACATATGTTGGAATCTTACACCTTTATTGTTGTACAAAATTGTTCTTGTAATATATGAACTTTATTCTAGATCGACTGTTGTCATGATGTCATGACTTTATTCACGTATTCCAAGACTTATTTTGGTAATGTAATGTTTTCATTCTCGTATTATTACATCTTTATTCTTCTAATATCATGACATTATTATAAGTATTGTCTGATTGCCTAATTTAAACAAGCAGAATTCTCGTAGTCTGGCCCTAAAACGCTTTTGTAAAAAAGAGGAATCTTACTACCTAGAATCCTTAGTAGTGCTGGATTAAGGAATGAAATCTTTTCTTTCTCAGTGATCCACATTACTATGGTTATATGATGTTCACAGTAAAACTTTGTAAGATTTGTGACTTTCAACTACTAACGCAACTGAATATCTCTCTGTCTGAGGGAAGAATAGCAACATATTTCTGTTGCAGAAGAAGTTTGAGCTTTCAAATATAAACTTCTTGAAAAAAAAACTTGTTGGACATGTTTACACTTTTTTTCTGACATTTCGGAAGCCTCTCCTCTGAAGATCCGTGAAAGACTCTCAACGCATTTCTCAACGCAAATGTTGATTATTATGGGGAAACTTTTCATTGCTGCTTTTTTAAAAACAACTCAACAAAAACATGTTAGGATATTTTAAGGGGATCAGCCTTCCTGTTGCATCTATTGCAATATGAATCGTTTCTCATAGCAAGTTGTATGGTGTAAAATATTTAAAACAGATGATGCATTACCCCGAGAGTAATACCGGCAGGATTTTTAAATTAGTTTGTCTTCTGATATCCATACAGATGTAATGAATTGTGGGCTGGAAGGTGTTTACTCTGATCTGTTTATTCACTGTCTACTTCAAAGCATGAGAAGTAAGTTTAACCCAATTTTCTTTTTGGCATCACATTACAAATTCCACCATCAAGACATTTTCACTTTTTGTTTTCTTAGGTCCTGCTGTTTTTCTTTTATTCTTTTAAAAGTTTAATACAGTTTATTTTTCCTCAGAATGGCATTTCCATGGCATTGATCTCTGCAGGTGAACAACCTTTACTTAGCATCTATTTGAAGCTTCTCTCAGACAAAGTATAACTAAGCACAAATGACAAAATAATAATCTCCTAACCTAAAATGTGAAAGCAGGCTTGCATTGTTTTTGAAGATGAACTAAACAACTAAATATCAATATGTTTTGACCAAGATGACAGTAGTGTGATCTGTGTTGGAGAAAAGAATAAGAATGTATTTGAAATTACAAGAGTGTATAATAAACAACAAAATTAGTTCAACTAGTTTCTTGGAAAGCATAAGGTAGTATATTTATTATACTCTTTCTTTCCACCTCTTCAGTGAACCCTGTTTTAGAGACGCATGTTGTTGGGTATTTGTTAAAACAGCTCATATCCGAAGAGCATAAACAGCAATTAGGTATTATTAATTCTATTTGGCTCTGGGTCTGTAGCTGAAGTTAATGTGTTCGAGTCTAAAAACATGGGCAAGCAAAAGGATTTATCACAAAAAAACAAACAACAAAAAAAACATTGGCTGGCTTGATGAGTGAATTTCTCATGACATGATTTGAAAGATCAGACCGATATGTGTTAAATCTTGAACATAAACAGTAGTCTTGTCAGGTGAAGTGCAATGTTGCAGGAAGTCTAAACACTTCTGTCATGATGAAAGTAGACCCATCCCCTTTCAGTTTAAAAGCACAAGTGAGGATTTCTAACTGGTTACTGGAATGTCTTGGAATAAG
>JAVLVB010000111.1:587651-613492 GCA_032876305.1 Orestias chungarensis | reverse complement strand
CGGAGTGCAAGTGACATATTAATTGACATTTTAAAGGGACATTTTAAAGTGAACATAAAAGTGAACCATTACAGCGACAATTTAAAGTGACATTTTGAAGTGTGATATTAAAGTGAACAGTGCCGGTTAAATGAGAAAGAGTTTTTCAGTTCTGGTTGTCATTGCGTGTGTTTGAGAGTCTCACAGCTTCAGGAATGAAGCTGTTTCTCAGTCTGGTTGTTTTACAGTTGATGCTCCGCAGCCTCCTGCCTGAGGGGAGCGGGACAAAAAGTGAGTGTGCTGGGTGTGTGGGGTCCTTCATGATGCCGGAGGCCCTCTTCCTGCATCTGGACGTGTAAATGTCTGTGGGGCTGGGGAGGCTGACTCCAACAGTCCTCTGTGCAGCCTTCACCACCCTCTGCAGAGCTAATAAACTAACTAATAAATGATGCCCACTGATAAGGTTTTGAAAATGTGCCAGGTGAAAAAAATAAGAAGTAAATAAAAACCCATTTAGCTACAAACCTGGTTTGCAATGATCTGTTTTGACATACACACAGTTTATTACATTTTTGGCATTTATACAATTTCATGCTACACACACACATGCAATTTACCCAGGTCACTGTAAAAAAGTAATTATTTTACATTTATTAGGAAACCGCTAAGCATGCGTGTTGTTCTGTAGTCTGTTGGAAAATATCTTCTGTCCTTTATCTTTTATAAACTATAATGTTTGGGTACAGTTGATGTTTTATTGTAAAGGATTTGTATCTATACTTTGCTTGATGTAGTTCAGTTGCTCCAAATCAGTTGACACTACACTGTGTAATACAAATGCAGAAGGCGGTTAGCATTATAGCTGCAGCTGCCCTGCTGACAGAGTGAAAGAACCAAGGCTGCCACACCTGCGTAAGGCAAGAAGGGCAACGTTTCTCACCCAAAGACTAAACAACCGAGAAAGAGACAGTCTCAGTGTCCGGAGCGTAACTAATCACTTTCTGTTTATGATGATTCAACATAAATAGTCACCATAAAATGATAGTGTTGATGTGAGTAGGCCCAGCCTTAGAGGCTAGAAGGTGAGAAGTCTCAGAAACTTCTTCTTTTTAGGTATAACATCTGGTTTAGTTGCACACATTGATGGATTCACACAACTACAATTGGAAGTGGCAAATAGTATTTTATATTTTAGATAAGCCAAGGAGTTTAAAACACGGCTCTCTAATAGACCTCTATTATAGGAAAAATCACTTGTGTATATTCGGATAGATCATCAGTTGCAAAAATATTGCATTGTTACGTAGTAATGAGTTGAATTATGATAGATCCAAGATCCTATTGAAAACAGTTTTGCAGTTTTGCAAAGCTTTGCAGGAATGTGTCGTAAAAGCGATCTTGAGCTTCTCTTGGGGAGTGCATACTGCAGCCTGGTGGGCACAAAAGTAGAATGGTGAAGCTGGACTCTCTCTGTGGGAATAGTTCAGGTTGTGAACCCAGGGCCTGGGCTGAACTGGTAGGTTGAGGGACAGAAGCTGGGTTTGAACTGTGGAAGCAGAGCTGGATTGAAGGATCTGTGGGTCAGGAGTGATTTCAGAGTCAGGGCACAGAGATAAAAGGTCAGGCACAAGAAGGCAGAAGATCCAGCTGGAAGTTTCAAGAGTGAGGCAGAAGGCTGGAGTCCAGAATCAGAAGCGAGTTCAGTTTGCAGATGGATCAGATTGATCAGAAGCAGGTGTTGCATCCAATGTGCACAAGGCATGAAAGGAAAATCAGTGAGGCAAGAACTTGGTTTTAAACATGAAGTCAGGCAAAGAATGCTGGGTAAACTGCAGCATAAACGGTGCCTGGCATGACCTGATCAGCTGCTGGAGAGTAGAGAACAAACACAAGACGGATCAGAATTATGGCAGATACAACCGCCCCTGTTTACTTTTGTGTGAAGAAAAAATTATGCTTGACAAAGATGATCTAATTTCAACAACAAGCTTTTGATGTCCAACAAATATCAGAGGTTCTAAAACAGGTATTGGGTCTTATAGGCTAATGTTACAAATATATACATTTTAAAGTTTTATTAGGAGTTGAACAAAAGTGTTTTTAAATCTTTGACATGTTTTTAAAGTCATAAAATAATTACTTTTCTCAGAAAATAATTTACATCTACAATACCATAAACTTTCGCTTTTACATCCAGAAGTATTTTTTTTTTACTTTTCTAAAAAATGCTGTTGTTACGAAAATATGTTTACCCGACTAAGGATTGATTATTCCATAAATAATGAATGGAATTTACAAAAACAAGAAAATGAAAGCCATTTATGATATAATACAGCATAATGTGCTCCAATAAAGCTTTATGTTTATAATGTTTATTTTTCCTGTTTTTAAATTTAATGGCAAAAATGATCAGCTCGGTTTTTTATCTATGCCTGCTTACTGATAGGCATCATTTTCTGTTTGGAATTTCCTGATCCAAAAAACATGAATGAAATTAGTATGTGTGGTAAAACATGATTTATCTTCAACACCCCCTCCAGTTATGACCACATCAGTCTGGGTAAACCGCTCGGTGGCCGTTCTAATAAACGGCCCTAATTATCTTCGGTCTCTTGTGGACTGCTGCCAAGGCTGATGATGAAAGAAGCAGTGTTTGTGGCTGGAGGGATTGGATGACATGTTTGGCTTTTACTGTCGCAGCCTGTGACTGTAGCCATGGCTTTGCTATGTTTGTGCAGTGAACTGAGATGGTTCTGCTGACTGAGCATGGTGCCGAAGAGGCTTCCTAAACTGCTGTGGTACACTGATAGGACACTTGTCATATCTGATAAGAGGCATTTTGGGTTCAAATCCTGCATGGCTTTAAAGTGCTTTATTGGCAAAGTTTACTGAAGTGGGACACGGCAAGCACAGAGCAGATATCATAGCCATCCATACGCATATCATCGAGGGATTGGTGCACAAACATGGCCAAAGCAGCAACCGTTCACAGGTTTTAAAACTGCTTTGCAGACAATCTGTTTCTCGGCTTACAACCAACATGCATAAGATGCTGTGATGTGTTCAGCTAAAAAACAGAATATCTTAATATCCTACACGTTTCAACTTTATTAAGTTTTTTTTTTTTCTAAAAATAATTACTGCTGTGTTCCCGAAAAGGTAAAAAAAACCCATTTAGCTTACTTTTTAATTTGTATGTTTTTTGTGTCTTAACTTAATTTATTTACATTTCAGTTTTCAATTGATTAAAATATTTTTGGTTCGACTGAATAGTTTTAATTAACTGAACGAATATATTTCCTTTTCTGAAAATGTTGATGCCAATTACCATCTTTACTTGCAGTAAATAAAGAGACTAAAGGCCACATACATGGAGCCCTGCCAGATTGTGTTTATTTTAGTAAATGCCTGTAATTGCTTCAAACCTTCAGATCTGTCCAGTATAGTGAACGAAAGAAGAAATGGTGTAGAAAATAATATATAACGAGAGAAACGACAAGTAGTTTTAAACAAAAAGAAAAATATATATCTCAAAAAAAAGAAAGAAAATAAGAAGTGAACGGTGACCAGATGAACGGCTAAAGAATGAGGAATGTAATTGGCAGTGAGCTAAACAAGTAATAAATGATGGCCAGTAAAATGTTCCACGAGAAAAAAACCAGAACAAAAAAAATATTTTGCATCAATTTATTCAATTTAACCCAGGTCAAAGTAAAAAACACCAAGTAATTAATTTACATATATTAGGAAACCGCTAAACACGTGTTATGTTGTGTAGTCTGTTGGAATATATCTTCTGTCTTTCATCTTTCATAAACTATAATGTGAGGGTACAGTCGAGGGTATATATACTTTGCTTTATTTGGTTTAGTTGCTACAAATCAGTTCACACTACACTGTGTAATACACACGCAGAAGGCGGTTAGCATTGTGGCTGCAGCTGCAATGATTGCAGACTGAAAGAAGCGAGGCTGCTGCACACTGATCACCACTGGAAGGCAAGAAGGGCAAAGTGTCTCACCCAAAGACTAAACAACCGGGACAGAGAAAGTCCCAGTGTCCGGACCGTTACTAATCACTTTCTGTTGTGAGACTTTACTATAAAATACATGAAAAAAGTGCTGAAGCTTCTGTTGAGAGTCTTCCTTTATTTATTTCGGCATAAACAAAAACTCCTCTTGAAGTGAAGTCATCAGAAGATTTCAAGGAATGAATTTTAGGTTAGGTTGTTAGAAAATGTCAGTGTGTTCCTTTCTCTGAGAGAATCAATGTTGCATGACAGTGTGCGAATGCATTTGACATGATACCCGGTGTGTGCTGAGTGCCTCAGATGAGGAAAAAGGAAACGAAGCTGAGTCTGCAAACGGTGAGCAATTGTCTGTGTGGCAGCTTAGAATCATGTATGAAAGCGTGCCCTGATGAAAAGCAGACAGTTCAGGATGTGAAGCACTTTCATCAGTAATAGCTGCAACTCCTTGTGAGATATCATGACTTTAACAATTTTAATATAATTAAATTTTAAATACATCTTAGTTAAAGAAAAAGAAAAAATAAACTCATTAATTCTTTCTGTTCACTAGTTCCTTGAAAGAAGTTTATCTCTGCAAATCTTTTTCACCATGTGTCACATTAGAATCAAACACTTAATCAAATTGGGAGCTGGAAGAAAAATAATGCTTGATTTTTATAACAAATACTGTATACATAGGAAGGTCAGATGATCGTTGCACTGAAACCTTCTAACATCCAGAGTTCTGTTCATTCCATTCTCCCAAATCAGACAGAATATGGCACAACTGCAAATCAAGGGGGGCCCGTCATTCATAATGCTTTGAATAAAAATAGAAAAACAAAAGCACTTAAATCAAAACAATGTCATTGTAATAATCATGACATTCATCAGGTAATAAAGCAACAAAACAAATCTGAAAAAATTGAGTCATTAAAACATTATTGTCATTGACTTCATAGTGAAGCTGCATAACCAATGTGTTTAATAATGTTTTAATTGTTCTGTCTTTTTTTTTTCCAGGAAATTTGTGTCAGAGCTAAGAAGAAGCTAGATACTATTTTCCTATTGTTTAGTTTTAAACCGGAAAATACTACTTAAACAAATGTATTGTTTATGCCTGAAAAAAATTAGGCCTCAGGGTCCGGTAGAGACTTTCCTCCAAGTGCAATGAGTCTGAAAATGAATGTGTGAAAAAAACGACATATTTGGTTGTTTTTTTGTCTGCCTAAACAGCGCCTCTACAGGTTTTGACAGTCGGGTTTTTGAGCCTGTTGTCCGGACTGCATTCCTAAAGATAATGTAATTTGTAACTTTACACCTAATCTTGTGTCTTGTCATAACCCTAAGGACTCTCCTTTTACACGCCTAACCCTAAGTTCTTCTGTTGTATGATTAAAAAAAAAAAAAAAAAGGCGCAGCTGTTTACGCAGACAAAAAACGACCATATATGACGTTTTTAGAGACATTCATTCTTTAACTTTGTTGGTTCTCCAGCTCTTCTAATGATGTGACTATGTCACTCAGGTGTGTTAAAGCAGAAAAGCTGCAGGACACTGGACCTCTCCTGGAGTTGAACACAAAAACTGAAATGATTTACTTAAATCAAAATGGTAGATTTAAAAGACACCAAACATTGTATATGATGTGTCAAGATGGAAAAAGTATTGGAGACAGGCCCGGACTGGCCATAGGGAGAACCGAGAGTATCCCCGAAGCGCCGGCCTAATATTGGCCTAATGGCCTGCCTCTCTGTAAAAAAAACCAAAAAAAACAGTCTGCCAGCAGTGTGAATATCAGATAGACAGACCAGCGCTGGGACAAGCCATAGAGGCAGTCAGGCCAGCAGCATGTGAGGAGGGAAAGACGATTGGTTTATTTCGATTAAGACCCGCCCCAAATGTCCGTATCAACCACACAGGTGTGGAGGAAGGGGCGTGGCCTGTGTCTGTTGACGGCGACTCGCGCAACAAGCGAGCCGTGCAAGAAGTAAGGAGAAGCGACTCGGGTCTCTCGACGGGGTAAAAGGGACAGAGAGAGAGACAAAAAGAGAAAGGTGCTGGAGGAGGACGCGGCAAAATGCAGAAAAGTAGCAGATTTATTTATTCAGTCTCCCCTTGTTGCCTTTAAAATAAAGATTACAAGTAAGTTATAAAAACAAAACACGTACACACAAAATGTTGGTACAAATATTATTTTAAGGTTAAATATATGTATTTTTAATTTTATTAATATATTTGTACCTGCATTTTTTTGTCTAAAGTTTAAACAGAGACCAATAAAAAAACTTTCAGTCTACGGTGTAAATATGGAGCCTATATAAGTTTAGCCTTGGAATTAACATAAGGACTGGGAAGTTAAAATCACTGATTTACAAGCCACTTTATTATTATTATTATAATTATCATTTACTTTTTAAATTATTTATTTGTCCTTCTAATTGGGTATAATCTTATCAGTATCATGTATATGAGTACAAGGCCAAATCAGTGAGACAGGCTAAATTATATTACTGTATGAAATACAGTTTATGGAAAAACTGTAAACATATGTTTGCTATTCAAAGGTGGTGATGGTGATGACACCAGTCCTTCTGGTACTTCAGGAGAAGTAGAGCATTCAGGAGAAGTTACAAAACCATTTCTACAGTAGAAAAACAACACATAAACACTAGCTGACTCTAGCATTGACATAAGTGGCTCTCAACTGTAATAATAGCTTTCTTGGCATTTGGCGTTATTCTACTAAGTGATTGTGTTGTTAAATATTTCTGTCTGCTGCTGATTTGCTGTTATCTGTATCTGTATCCCAGATCAAACATGAACATTTGTGTATTCCAACCTTGGATTTACTGTAGGTAGGGGTTCATTAGTATCCCCTGATATTGTGCCACTGAGGCAGTATTAAAGCTCTAACTTAGACACTTATTATTGTGTAAAATCTTTATTATCTTAGTACTATTGCATTAACAGCAGTAAAGTTACTGTATATTACAACCTCAGATGTTACAGTAGATCTAATAGGTGGCCTTTTATTTGGAATTTGCTAGAAGTGTGTATGTGCGCACGTGCACAAATGCGTTTTGCTTGTGCCCATGCATTTAGGTGTGGGTGTGAACATGTATGTGTGTGAACACGCATGCGTGGCAACCCCAGGGTGGCCTGGTTACATGACTGATTCCTGGCCTGAAAAAATCTCCCAGTCTGGCCCTGAGTGGAGGCATCTTTTGGCTAGTTGGGTGATGTCCAGGGCTTTTTATTGTTAACATATTTACTTTCCCATAGCAGCTATTAAAAGCAAATTTTCATTAAGAAAAACGAAAAGACAAGAGAATTGTTCTGCTCACTGCGATTTATTTAACTCTGTTTAAAGGAACAAATGAGCTCAACAATATAAAATCTTTGTTCATTTTTAGGCATAAAATACAAAACATAGGCAGAATTCTATAAAACTTAGTGTTCAGCATTTACACAAAAAATCTCAGCCTTTATTTTGCTCTACGTTTCATTTTATCTTTATTCTGAATGTTTATGAGGAGGCTGACTTAGGTGGACATACAAATACAAATATATGAACTTGTTTCTCTACCAGCATGTTTAGAACAGATTTTTAAGAGGTAGACATTGCTGGGGGTGAGTGCCTTGTTCTACATTTATTTGTTTGTTGTGGCTTGTTTTCTTCTGCAGAAGAAACACAAATTGACAAAATAAGTACAGACAAAAAGTGACAAAGTCATTAGCAGTATGTAGCGTGTTTATTTTCTTATTGGCTATGGGTTATTTTACCGTGCTGGTTCTTCCACTCCCCCTTTAAGTCCGACATGCTTTCATGTCAGATCCTCACATAAAGAGGACTTTTGTACATTTTTGCACTCCGTGCTAGTAAAACAAGGCTAACGATTTGCAGATTTTTTTTACTGCTCCACCGGTAGATTGCAGCGTTGATTAGTTGATTACTGCCACATATTAACCGCAGATATAACAGATTGTGTTTAAAAATAGACGCGTATGGTAAAACGTGATTATAAAGCAACTAATCCATGGCTAAATTATTGCCAACTATTAATGGACTTTAACTATTAATAATCGATTTTAATTGATTAAATTGATAAGTTGTTTCAGCTGTAGTGCTGTCCTTCACGAGAGACAGGGAAGCTGATCAGAGTTAATGAGAAAATGAACAGAAGTAAACACAGTGCAATTCTAGAAGAAAACTATTCAGAGACAGCAAAAGGGCTTCAGACCAGGAATGGTTGTTTTTTAATCAAAGCCATTTAGGTGGTAAAATGGTCCAGTCAAAGTCCCAACCTGTATCCAAATAAAATCTGTTGTAAGATTTCAAAAATGATAGTTTACAGATGATCATTTTTCCATCTGTTTTGGAAAAAAGAATCGGCAAAACTGGCGGAGACATTCATGAAATTATTTCTAATCGTAAAATAATTTTGAATTTAATTGATTTTCATTTCACTTCCACAATTATGCCCACCTTTGGGTTATTCTTTAAAATACAATCCCAAACAAATATGCTGAAGTAAGACGTTGCAAAGTTAAGAACAAAAACATTTAGCTGCAGATAAAAAAGGAAAAAAGAACAAAAAGCCTTTTATGTCAGACATGTAGGCTATGTTAAACTGAAAAGAAAGTACACATGTGTTTTCTCATACATCCGCTCATGAAAGACCACTTTGGATCTATTTCCCTCCCTCCAAGCAGCTCATCTCTTCCCCAGTCAATTTGACAAATCCATTAGGGACCCATTATAGACTTTATGAAAAGCAGCTTCACTATCTTTCTCCCAGTGCTGAGAAGGAACACCATAAATAAGATTATTGATGATAATGGCGGTCCTCGCGGGGCTTTAAACGCTACGTCTGTGTATGTGTACACATGTACACGCTTCGGCCTTGGTGTCCTATTTATTATTGCACTTGTGATTGCTCTATTTATGGTAGGAAGGCTTTATAATTGATTTATCCCAACCACTATTTAATGTTGTGTGCAGAAAAAAAATGTTCAAACATATTTTGATATGACACCAGAGAACCAAATAACCATTTGTCGTATGTTTAGCTAATTTAAGCCCATAGATAAACCAGCCATGCTGATGATGCACTAATCATATCACCTCATAGGTTTTATTGCATGTTTACAAGACATTTCTGTGGAAGCCCACCAAGAGACAAACCCCATGTTGAAGACTTACCCAGTTTAACATTGGAGACAAACACAGGAAAAAGAAAGGCTTATTTTTTGTTTGCACGACCACTGAAAAAGTCCTTCTTTTAAAAAATAAAATAAAAATACAACACCATAAAAAAACATCACACTGGAGAGGTGAGCTTTTGCACTTCAGGTCCAGCATATTGTCAGAGAAAAGTACCCCAAGAGGTGAGCAGAACAGTAAAGTGGTTCCATTAGAAGAAGGCAGACATAGACCATCCCGTGGACCCTTTTTAAAATTACCTCTCACATTGAAGATATTCTTATCAAGTGCCTTTAAATGAGACAAATAATAGTGTCAGACAAGTGCTGATTGGTTTTTCCACTGGTAAATTGTACTGTTATACCAAGTGATTTAATCATTCGGGAGTCGAAAAACAACCTGCTGTAGCAGGAAGTGGAAGAGCTGTCACAAAACTCAGCTGAGCTGCTACTTTTATTTACAGAGATAAAAAGCCCGAAGGTGTTTCTTTTTACTGCGTGACTTAAAGATGGGTTCTCATCTTGTTAAAGATGAATCCCTCAACAATCTGCCCAGAAGGGAAGCTGGAATTTATTATTTTTATTATTATTTTGGTCTTTTCTTTCGCTCTTCACCCCGTGTTGCCCTTCAGCTCCATCAAAGTTTTTGCCTTCCACTGAAATGCCACATAGTATTTCCCTTTCTCTAAAATAATGTCAAATGTACAGCTCCCTGGGGACTTCCTTACTGCCTTTACTTAGTTTGACAAATAGCTTAAGTCAGATGTTTTGTAACAGTGAGTTAGCATTGATGGTGCACCTATAAAATGGATTTATTCACAATCTCACATTGTGATGATATGCGACGATATAAGATCGTTTAAATGAGAAACATTTAGAGATAAACTAGCTTTTTACCATTGGACGATAGATTAAAACAACCCTTCCTTTCAGTTGATTACATAAACATTTATTTATTGATTAATACTGAGGTTATCCTTATATATTCTTAAAATCACATAAAAAGGTATCAAACCAACATGTCTAACATGATAGTCTCTGTTCTCAGCAGTGTTGACGGTGAAATTGAATCACAGTCTGGGGTTATTTTGATAAACTGCTGTTGTGATATTACTATTTTTGTTCTTTTTCCAGACCTTTGCTCATTCTTGGTATTCTTTCATCTTCTCTTTGCCCTGCCGCTGAGTCCAGGACCTCTGACATGTAATGTATTATACTGTCTATGGACTCAGCAGTAAATGTTTTGATACCCTGGGCTCCTGTTGTGTGTCAGTGCATGAGGCTTATTTTACCATGAGCGGGTTCAATTGTTTGTGTGCAAATGACTGGCCGCAGGCCCAGGACGAGTGCAGTGTGAACCCATTTGTGTTGCCCAGAGCCGACCACATGGTGTCTAATCAGCACCTGAACCTCTGTGTGGGAGTCATACATCAGGAAGTCTCCCTACAGGCAGCTCTCTACTTCTGCAAGATGATGCAGGAAGTGCATTAACCTGTTGTCTACCAAGGAAAAGAAATGGTTGTCGATCCTGGATATCAGCCCTGATATGAACAATGATTTTTGAGAGAAGTTTTTTTCTCAAGTATCCAGATTTCTGACCTAGTAAAGCTCAGCTGTGAGCCTCCTAGGTAGTTGTTACACTATAGTTAGTTATGTTATATTAAGTATGTAGAAAAGTAAGCCTAACAAGGACCCAGTGGCAGTTTCAGTAAAAGTGTAAAAGATATAATGTCATCAAAATTAACTATGCAGCTTCAGAAAGAGGAAAACAAACTAGTGGGGACTCCTGGGGATCACTGAACATTAAGATTTTTCATGCAGGTGCAGCGCAAAAAGAGAGACAGAACTTTAAAAGCTTACGTTATGTAGTTCGCTATACACTTTAATAAATAACCTTCCTGGATCAACAACCTGAATGTAAATATTGCTAATACTGGACACAAATACAAATTCAGCTACCTAAAGGTTTCAACCCATCCAACAACCTACACAGCAAATACGATACCATTAACTTACTTGTACTGTGTTGAGAGGTCTATCATGTGCTTTTCACAGAGCATTCATACATCAGATTGTCTAAAAATCAACAAAAAAAACTCCCAAACGATTTTAACATATCTTTTCTTAGGTATCCGCACAATCTTATTACAAATTCTAAACAACAAGACAGAAGGTTTTTTTAAATGCGGTTTTAATGTTACAAAACCGCATGATAAATATGCATGAAACCCTTGCTGCCATTTCTGTCATTAAACAACATGAATGTGTTCTCAATTTTTAATTTTCAATTTTACTCATTTTATTTTCTTAAAATAATGTCTATATAACCAAATACATTAGTTTTCACATGCTTTAATATTTCATTCTTTTAATTTATGAAAAAAAGGTTGTTTCGATAACTTTGTTTATTTAGTTTTATTTCACCTTTTAGATTCAATTTAGCCAGAAAATGTTAATGAGTGAAAAAGGTGACGCTGTTTCTATATCCAAAGTGTAACACTCTGATTTTAATTAGTTTTTTTTTTGTTCTAACTTTGTGCTCTTTCTGCCTTCTGTCTAAATTCTAATAGATAAATTCACAAACAGCTCCAGTATACGAAGTCTATACTCGTGCTTGAAGCAGGAGGGAACAGCTGTTTTCTGAGCACACAAACATGAAGTGCACACACCTACACAAAGTGACACTCGAACACATGTGTGTAAGCTAAATCCGTCACACAGACACACAGATCCTCCGTTATGGACGAAGACATCTGCTGTTTGGTGTTCACAAATTATTGATAGCAGTAAACAGAAAGCTGAGGGGAAAACAGGCATTTCTCATGCTGATGAAATTTTCACGAACCGTCAGCCCATTCAAACCAGTGCTTTGTTACCAAGAGGGACAGCACAACAACAACGGGAGCTTTTTCACCACGATTTTCCCAAATCATGGAGAATAGTGTGGGGGAGGTGGGGGTTGGCTGGGTGACATGAAATCACACGCAGAAAGATAAACAGAATAGACCTAATGTTAGATTAACACAGTTGTCCAGGAAATAGAATAAGTGGCATGTTTAGTTGTGTGTAAAAGGAACTTCCCTTGAGTTCATCAGATTTTCTCACTAAGATCAGAATGCCACATTTCTGTTTCTTAAAAACATATTAATAGTATGAGGTACAGTAACATGTCAGCTGTTGATACAAAACCCCAGCCTGGCTGTTTGACTTTACAAATATCCTGTAGGTGAGATGGAGTAATATGGGAGTTGCTGTCATCGTATTTTTTATTACCTTAGCACTTTTTTTAGTTCTTACCCTATCAGAATATTAGCAAATATCCCTTTGTTTAATAATGTAATTAGATTTAATTACTGTGTGCATTATAATTTGACTGCTTAAGTTATCAAAAGATTTATAAATATTAAAATACATTATTGTAAACTTTGTAAAACCTATAGTCCATATATCCCATTATTTTTATCTGTTAGCAAGATGTTAGTAGCTGTTAATCAATCGAGTTGGAGAAAAGTTTAAGCTCAAAATATTTTGTCCAGCACATTTCAAAGAAGCCTGATTGGTTTATAATCGGGGGAATTTGGTGGCCAAGCTCAAACTTGTTGTGCTTCTCAGGCCAGTTGTGGAGGATGCTTAAGTTTAGCAGCAGAATATGCAATCAAGCTGAGAAAGCCAACAGCTATCAGGGACGATGGGTTTATTTGTCAATGTAACATTTTTGTGGATGGCAATAACCCAAACTGGAACACAACATAGTCTGTTTTTTTTTTGGTCAGAAAACGAAATTGAGGGTCAAGTTTAGTCAATACCACATGTGAGATAGGACTTTATCCATTGTTTTTGTTATTCTTAAAAATGCCAGGGTGTACTGTTTTACTGCATGTAATTCTAAATCCTTGCTGTTTGTAAATTGTAACATTTTAAGACCTAACAGGCTATGAGTTAAAACCCATTTTCTAGGATTTAGCTTCCCTCTTTGATCCCTAGGAGACGAGGCTCTGTTGTTTTTTTTGTCGTAATTTTTGTATTATTAACACGGTCAACCAATATCCTGTTTTTAGACACCTTATAAATTTTCGAAAAACAAAAACAACGGGCTTCTGTCAGAAAATAAATCAGACACTTGTAATAGAGCAAGCAAGGTGCAGCTCTCCCAGGACAGGCTCATTGTTTGCACCCGTTAATAAGACTCACTGCAGTAAACCTAAACTTAATTCTTACCACACAATTCTAAAACCTACTGTGTTATGGATTCATAAATGTAGGTGCATTTATGGTCGATCAACATTTAAATATTTTTTCTTTTTCTTTTTAGCTCAAATGCAGACAGTCTCTAAAGCAACCCCGTCTCCATCTGTTTCATCTTGACGAGCAGTGTTGCATAGGTGGGTTTGAAATGTACTTTTGTGTTATTGTAGTGTGCAGTGATAATGATCATGGTCGTTATTCTGTTTTAGCTGCAATCACATTGACAATAACAAGATAAAGTGCCCAAGGAGTTAGAGTGGTAGATAACGTGACACGATGAAACAGTAATAAACTAGACATGCCGGTTCCAGCCTGACTTCCTGATAACTAAAACGTTACAGAACTTTTACATTTATAGTCTGAGTGTTTACCTTCCAGATGACAAATTAGAATACATAGATATATGTTCAGATCTCTTAACAATATCCCAACTGTATAATTACACCATCAATATTGACCAGTTGTTGTGCCAACTCCGATCTAAGATATAATGTAAATTTGCAGAGCAATCATTGACATGTTTGGCTGTTTCCTTTCTGGGTCATCTAGTTTACACTTTTTAACTGCCTATCATTGACAAAGGCTAACTAATTGTTGGCATTTAGCCTAACTAGCACTTGGCTTTTGAGAAAGAGGACATTACCATGTTTTTGAGGGTCAGATAAATGATATCAAATATTTCTTGTTGGTGCTGCTGGTGCTGGACATTGATTACCCCCTGTGGCTGTCTGTATTACTGTACATAGTCAGGTACTCTGAACTTTGAAGACACTCTGCTGTTCTACAGAAGTCTGATGGGGCGCATACGCAGGGTTCTCCGTAATGTCCATCAGAGCTACTTCAATATGCTGCCACTTCTTTGTGAAAACACATTGACTCGCAGAATGAAAACAATAATGAACCTGTTATCTCTTAATCAATTGAGTCATTCTTAAATCTCCAAAGAATGAGGGAGGTCTACAACAAAGCTGGTTGGTAAAACCAGATGTAGTACCCCACTCAGCTAGTGTCCTGGTAGAGCAAACGCAGATGCAGATCAATAAGTAGCTGAAAGGGTGTCGGCCCTGCTGGCACAGGTGGAATTGGACTGTAGGCGACAGTATAGTTGGGCAATGAGTTTGGTACCATGGTTCCTCTTTTTAGCTCCAGACTGAAGCGAGAATGGCAGCAGACACTTTTTGGGAATCTGTGACTCAAAGATTTTTTTTCTGCAGAATTATGAATAAGCCAGGGTCTGCTGTCTTTGAATTCTGGTCCAGGAGAATGAATCAGCATAGGTTGAAAACTTTAGAAATTAATTTGAACAATGAACTGGACTTGATGCACTGTTTAATAAGTAAAATCAATTGGAATGTTTTATGACTGGATTAAAAAGAGACGACACTTTCAGAATGGGTGCTAGGAAAATAGTGTGAGCAAATGTCCTCTTTTTGTCAGAATTGTCCACTTTTTCATCCTGTCTAGGGCATCTGGTAATAATACATCATGGAAACATCCTGTTTCATAGTTTTTTTTATTGGACCATTGAGTTACTGAAATTTAGTTACACTTTGCAAATATTATTGCGGTATTCTTATTTTTTTGCAAAGATTGTTACAGTATTTTGTTGCAGAATGTACTTGCAGGATGATTTGAGGGCTCTGCAAAGTAGTATAAAGTATAGAGCGAAGTCAAAGTAAGAGTCGTAGTAAGATTAAAAGTAAGGATATATGTTTATTATTCTAAATGATTGTTTATTTCATTATACTAAAATTGAATTGGTAGATTTTTTTTTAAGCTGGCTTTTGTACCAAAGAGGAGGTCATATTACAATGTTATTAGATTTTGTCTATTTATGTTTTGAAAACATCTATCATTTTGTTAAAGGTTGTTTTATTTCATTACAAAAGCGTTTTTTATACCACAGAGCCACAATAAAGCATGTTCAATTAATCTCTGAGAAGCGTGTCTGTATTACTAGGTCAGGCCAAGCATTCTCGTTTTTGGACATAAATGTAATTCTTCCCAAAAATGAATAAAATGAACGACTATTTCACTAATTATCATTATCTGCAAATCGAATTGTGTGTAAGTGAAACTGTAATTCACAATTCGTTGTTTAATTATTTGTAGACTAAAACATTTGTCCATGAGTGCAGGAAATACATGTACTTCCTACTGTAAGGACATTTAATGAAAACGGATAAAGAAAATATTTGTACAAAGGTAGTGATGTTTTATGTTTGTATGTATATTTTAAAATCCACCTAAAATAACTATAAACATCTATTAAGGGACTGTTTACCTCTGTGAGATTTCCTAGTGCTATTTTTGGGCTGTTTATTGACTTCTGCAGCTTTGTTATATCCCTACTGTGCTGTCGAGAAACGTAGCAACCTTAAGTGTTCTTTAGTGGCGTCCCTGTGGCTGGACTTTTTGTGAACTATCACACAATGTTTATGGCACAATATAGCAGGAACTCTTCCTCTTGTCTGTTGAAGCAGCCTTTTATGTGATTTGTTTTGTATGTGACATGTTTCAAGAATTGTCTTTGCTTTTGTAAGCTTTGTGGATTTATGGTCCACAATTTAGTACGGGTCATATTTTGACAGTACAAGTGAATGTTATTGTGTTTTTATGTACCTAATACTTCTTGCTGTGGCAGAAGGGTTAACAGAAAAAAACAAAAACTTTCAGAACCTTACTGCTGATCTTAAAGTCCCATATTTTAAGTGATGTTTTGTAAAAATGGTTCTTGACATGGTGATATGGGTACAGTGTCTGAATTCCTCTTGTACAAGTAGCTGACAAAATTAAATAAAGAAGGAAGCATTTATTGGGTCATGAGTTACCTCTGGTGGATGGAGATTGAGGTCAGAGTAATCCTTGGTGAAAAGAATCAGCTAATCCTAATTGGAACATATGTAGTATATGCAAATCTCACTAAAAAGCTGGGATGGGATGTGAGGAAAACCCAGAGTTCTCACATAAAGGCTTTCAGGACAAATTAGACATTTCATGTAAGGTCTGAAGCATCCCACAATCAGACTGAGGTCAGTCTGAAGTGACCTGTAAAGAATTTTTATATCCGAAAAGTCAAGGGCCAAACTCAACAGACATTATTAAAAAAAAAGAAGCTCATTTCTGAAAACCACAGTGAACATTTTGGAAACTCTTTGGTCTTGTTACCTAAGCTGTTGTGACTAATTAAAGAATGTCTTGTCTCGTTTGTAATACGCTAGAAGTAAGGAAGGATGTAGCAGAATGAAAGTGGTTTTAAAAGTAATATGCTCATTCAATTTGTAATTTGAAGCCTTTGAAAATCTTCTGCTTAATCTGAGGTCAGATCACGAGGCAGCACCCTTGCAGAGAGATCCAGACTCCTTGCTCCCAGCTTGGACCAGCTTCCAAGGCTCTCCAGGCCAGCAGGGAAACATAATCCCTCCGGTTTTTCTTAGGGTTTTTCCCTGCTCTCCTCTTAGTAGGACATGTTTTCGGGAACCACAGGATGCATCCCAACCAGCTGCTTATGCCACCTCAACTGGTGCCATTCAGCCTGTAAAAGCACTGACTGTACTCTGAAGTCAAAGCTGACAGGTCATATGTAGGCCACCTATAACTGGCTAGTCCCTTGGCTGAGTACATTTTGTGTGTTATTGTGAGCGGGGCTCATTATGCAAAATAAATACATGTCCTTATGCTGAACAGGTTTTTCTAAAGGGTTTATCTTCACTTCAGATCTGTGAGATAAAGACTGTTTGAATTTTGATTGCAGTGAGACAGAAAAATGTGTTTATGTGTTCATACTGGATGTTATACAGCAGGGAGGCAAATTGTGGATACTGTGCTGCATGACCGTTCACTCAATACGAGATGTTTATATACACCAAATAATAAGAAATACAAACCTTTTTCTTACTTTTTAAAGTTAAACGAAACCAAACTTCTGGTTTACACCCATTGGAATTTATTTCTTTAAGCTTAATGGAAGAATAAGAGGTATAGTTTAATGTATGTAACATATGATCTCTTTTACATTGAGTAAAAGCCCAGATGATGAAGAACCTCTTATGGGTTAAGTGAATAATCTGAAGTAATTGGACACACGCCTGTGGATATTTTAAAAGGCCACACCTAGAACAGCCTTTCTGTTTTGATATGATATGATCAAAAGGAAGTCAGTCAAGGTATTAGTAAGAGAATTCAAGTAAGATTCAGAACGGGTTCAACGTATAAACATTTTCCAGTTGCTTCAAGGTGCCACGTTCTTTCTTATTTAACAAATATGGATGTGATGGTAATATCCAGATAATGGCTTATTCCAAAAGAAACATAAGAAAGGGAGATAGCAGTTTTCAAATGCCCACATGGAGAAAGACTTGTATTTTTAAAGTTAAACTCATTACATTTAAAGGAAAGAGAGGGATGCTTGTAAACTGGGAACTCCTTCCCGACTGTGAAGTATGCTTTCGGGCTGTCTTTCTTTCAGTTCATGAAATAGACTTTACTAAATACTCAGGAAATGTGTCTTCTGATTTTGAAAAAAATAAACCAAACTCTGACCTATAGTTTGGAAAATCTGCACTGAGAGAAAATGTACATGGTTGGATGTCTTAAAAGTTTAATGACAATGACGTTTAAAAGTAAGAGACCTCAAAAGACCAAAGCAGACATACTTTAAATCTGCTAAAGATACCTGTTCCCTATGCCCAATTTTCTACTTGTCCAAGCTCATAAGCCTCTCCAACCATCCGGTCTATCTTCATAGATATACATATACAAGAAACGTTTCTGTTTTTCCCCGTAGGAGTTGGATAAATAACAACTTCCTTCCTTTGAATAAATAAATAATGTTTTATTTATGTTTTCCAATTAACTGGTTTATGTTTTCACTTTCTTTAATATATGTTTTGACTGTTTTGATGACCTGTGATTGAATTTTATTAGATAGAGGGGCAAATTGCTTAAAAGAGTAAAACTAATATTACTAATTCTATTATATTTTATACATATTTATACAATTACAATAAGCTGTGCACACTCTTACGCAATAAGTAATTCTATTTCTCTTTTAAAGTAGGTGATGAAATCTGTAGCTATCTTGAAATGAGCAATAAGATCAAATGGATGGGGTCCTCATCTAAAACTATTATGCTTCATGCTTTTTTATGAAAACTGAGAAAGAAAAGCAAAGGACAACTGTCTAATTTAAAACGCTTCCCTCACATGTAGTCACAAAATAAAGATGACTTAAAGACCAAGACGTGACACATGAGGGATTTAAATGAACTCATTATGTAAGATGTGATTAGATAGGTTGAGTTAAAAAAAAAGAAAAACTTCCCAAAGAATGGGTTAAAAACGGAAATAAATGCACAAATCAAACATAACTATCCATCCGCAATAAAAAAAAACTAGCATTTAACCTCCAAAATATGTTGATTTATTATTCCTTGGAGTTTAATGTCAAAATGAGGAGCTCGCACATCCAAAAGTAAATCCACTGTGCCTCTGGATCGAAAGGAGTCAAGATTATTCCAGTAACAATCATGAATTTATCTTACAATGTAATATGTGCAAAATTACAGAAGTCTGCCAGACTAAAGGCTGGAACTATGTCAACTTGGTCATTTCTAATTTTGTCATGACCTTGAAGCCTCATTTATAGAAATCTCTGTATTAATTTCAAAATGAAACTTGATGGATTTATAAGTAAGAGTTTGCAATGAAAAAATTCCAATACATATTTATTACACCGTTGCAAATATTTTGACCTTCCTTTTCATGCTCCCAGGTCTTTTTTTCCACACTGTTCCATTCCATGCTGTGTCTTATTGATTGGGATTCCATGGGTTTGTGGCTTTTTAATAATTCAGCCTGCAGAATGGATTTTGGTTTTCATTTACGGCACAAAAAGACTTGCTCCACTGAACAATGTTCTCGCACCCAGGCCCCTGAAGTGTCTTCAGCAGCAGAAATCAGAAAAAAGGGCCTTTCCCTTTAGATGGAAGATGGGTGTCTAAAAGATTGAGAAGAAGAATCCTTGAGAAAGGACCAGTGATTTTGTTTCTGCTTGCATGTCCAGAAAACAGTCTTTGACAAACACCTTATATTCACTGTAGAGGATGTTATCGCTGCATGTCCAATGCTCTGAAGGAATACAGGCTTTTTTAGCACCTTGATAGATCTGTGGGTCATTTTCGCTCCATTTCCTCTCTCCGTCTTTCTGTGTTTTGCTGGTTCTTTTTTTCAGTTTTCATGACACATTTTCATGCAGTGACATATTAGTATCCATCAGTTTTGAAGGGCAGGGCGATCACAGAGGCCTGTGTGTCATACATTATGGCACAGAACTCATTTCCTGCCCGAGTTTAACAATGTCTGTGTCCTCCGAGAGGTGAGACTATATGAGGGACACATCATGAGGCTCTGCATCTTCGGCTATTGTGATCGTGTGTGCGTGGAGGCAGAGAAGAACGAAGACAAAATAAGGCCAAGAGATTCTGATGTCCTCTAAAATGAAATCTAAAGTCACTATAGCATCAAAAGGTTTGATGAAAAAAAAACTGGGCCAGGTTCAATATGTAAAACTAACACACAGCAAGCTTGGAACTATAATTCTACATAATGGCTGAGAATATTGACAAATTAATACTGTGCTTCAAACAGATCTGCTGTACATATAGGTCAGAAGCTTGCACTCAAACAACACCTGACGTTTATTGTTCTCATAAAGTTGAATTGATGTTTTGGAAATTTACAGTGAGATCAAATAGAATCCCACAATTCGAAAAAGAATCATTATACTTTAAATATCAAATGTATAGTTTTTAAATGGCACTCTTAAGGTTAGTAGTTCACGACTAATTATCTGGTAGATAATTATTTTAGTTAGAATTAGCTTACAGAGAGTAATGATAAAGGTTAGTCTAAACAATCCCAATATTAGAAGGTAGCAGAAGAAGCCCCAAATCAAATTAGGATTTGAAATCAAGTCCAAAATACCTTGCAAGTCCACAATATCTGGTTATTTTTAAACATTTAGCAATTAATTTCACTGAATAGTATTAGTCGCTGTACAGTTCCATAACAGTTGTACATAATTTCTAAGATTTATAAATGAATATGTAAAAGGTGCATCTGTCTGCCAGAGCAAGCAAGATTAGACCTGAAGTTCAAAAAAGTCAGAAATTAGTGCTGACCTTCCTTTTCACAGGGAATATTCATTAACACATCATAGCAGATGACTGTAAGGATTTTTAGGTTTATGTTCCTTACCCTATCCTAGAATAGGATTAAGTGAAATGATGCCTGTAATATACCATCAATTGTTTTGTGTAATTATTGTTAAAATGGACATTGTGTGAATGTTTAATGTCAAAATAAAAGGTCAGAAAGATATTCTACAGAAATATTCAACTTTCCAGAATATAGTTCTAGATTACCTAATTTTTTAAGGAATCTAAAAACAGATGTTACCTCATGATCTTTGTAAGATTGGTATTGAAAACAACAATACTTTGTAAATAAAATCTACACCAGATACAAGACATGATTAATCTCCAAATTAAGTTAGGCGTAACAAATTGGCGTTACACAGCAAAAAACGTTTGGTACAAACTCAAATAACTTGAATTTATATAATAATGTATATATATCACATGTCAATGTGCTTGGAAATTAATTTTTTGTTTCCAAATATTCATCAAGAAAGATGTGCAGTACCATTCTTCCTCCACACGTTCTGTGAAGCAATATTCAAAGTGTCCAGCCTTATCTAACTACTTTGGATTGTCCTGAACTTCTGCAGGAAAATCTTTAAAAAAAGCTCTACCCTGCTTTCCTTCATCCATGGAGTCTTGTGCTGTAAATTTCTTCAGATTCTATTGAGGTTAAGTGTTTTGTGGCAGCTTTGTTTCTGTCAGGCTGCCTCAGAGCTGCTATGGCTAAAATGTAATTACCACCACAAGTAAATTAATGTATGTTTAAAGTGCTAAAAGGTCTCAGTAAGCACATTTTCAGTTATACACAACTCATTGTGTTCAGTAAGTTATAAATTGGAAATGACCAACATTTCAATCGAAACAGTCACATATACAGGAAAGAATGCTGTGTTGTGGTGGTACTGGGATCTAAGCTATAGCCTTACAGTTTTTCTTCAAGACTTGCAGTGTAATTATGTTCACACATTTTTTCATTAGTTTTCACAAATTGTATTTTGACTCAGTTGAATGCCACTACAAGGATATACTGAACGAAAATGGTTTAGTACAGTATGTAGAAACTTTTATGTAACAGGAATCATGACAAAGAACATATTTCAAAACAATTCATGTTAAGCAAACTTGTAATTCCTGTAAAATAAGTCAGACTCCCTCAACTCACCATCCTTAGGCAGATTTAGTCTGTTTACCAAAGTTCTGTTTAAATAACCCAACTTTATTAACCTTTTGTCACATAGATCATGCCCTGAATTTCATAACAGAATGTTCCATTTGACAGGACGAAACATTGGCTTGGAACTGAGTTAGAGTGTCAAAAGAATCGAAAGGATTAAGTAAAGAGCAGATTTCTAACTTTCAGCAAACTAGTAGGTGACAGACTTGAGAAAAGCATGTTGTAATCCTTTGCAACACATGTGTGAAAAAAGCAGCAGAACTCTCTCACAACCCCCAAAAAAGTAACTTCAAAAATCGTTATCCTTATATGTTTACCAGGCTTAGTGCTCTTAAACTCACTATATTACCCTGATAGTACAATTTTGGCAACGATTGTGTATTTATACAACATGATGGGTATTGTTCCAGTTTATCTTGAACAACAACTTGTTCTGAACTCATTTCAACCAGGTTAAAATGAATACAATCATGTTCATAGTTCATCATATAAAGATTGAGAAAAGTTCCTAGAGGTGGGTAAGCAGGGATCATGTTTTACCATATTTCTTGACACCAGTTGTAATTCTATCTGCAACAAAGTATCTTCAGCATAATGACGACAGCAGAAGTTAAATAAGAGGTGATTCCTGATGACTCACAAAAACCTTCTTGAGACCCAGGAAGGAGAATCCATGTCATTCTTTGACATTGTAATCATAATGGATGAATGGAAAGAGGGGTGTGTAGAGGTATGAAGTATGGTATGAAGGTATTTAGAGGGATGGATGTGAATTTGTTAAGTGTAGCTGATTGTCATCATGTGTGGTTACTACAGCTCACTTTCTTCAGTAAGCTTATCCCGTGTGTCTTTGTTCTGTTTGCTTTCACAACTGTCTGTTTCTTTACCCGTTGATCTGGAGATCAGTGTCACACCAAACATCTCCATTCACAACATTCTCCTCTGTGCCAGCCAAGTGGGATAATATCAGGCTCTTCCTGCATTCTTCCGACACCCTCATTCACCTGCTCTCTCATCTATCTCGTCTCTCTTTGATACAAGACTGTTGGGCCCCTTGCCAACAGTTAGATCTCAGTGGGCCCCATCCATATGGCCGACTTGTTCAGCAGTCATTACTGGCCCATTTAACACATCTAATTGTTCGACGTTTGACATCTTGTCAGAGCAATTAGTTTAGATTACTCCTGCATGAGACACTGCGATGTTGATTTTGTCACACATTTGTTTCCATACATAATGCCAATGTTGTGTACAGTAAATGTGTGATTATGAGGCAGTAATGGGATTAATGTGTGAGCGTCTGTATTGGGCATTGAAAACTCATTTTATACAGAAGAAGGCTCTGTGGAAGTATCCACATGTTCTTTTGAGGATTGTTGAATTTCTGAGATAGACAGCAAAACCTCTGAGATAGACAGCAAAACTTTCCCTCACTCTGACTGTGACACAGCCTCTGAGCTGATCTTTGCCATTCAAGGCGATACCTGTGATACCATTAAATGTGCCGCATAGTGTCAGAAGCACTCCAGATGCCTCCCAGAAGCAGCTCTTCACTCTGTTCATGACAGGTCTATATTTGACAGTAGCAGCACTGAGCACAGGCGCTTGGCAGAAAGTCAGGCTTTAAATCTGTGAAGGGAATGTCAATTCTTTTAAACAACAGCCAGAGCAGATATCCTATCATATCACATCCCAACATCAACAAATAACCAACAAGATTAGGTCAGAGGACTGCCAATACTGGTGACAAACCTACATAGCTTAAATTGTTCTTTCTGATAAGTGCTTTGTAAAGTTTAGTAGTGTTCAAGAGGAAATTTGACCATTCTTTCAGAAATCTTTTGTGAGCACGTTCCTGCCAATTTTAGGCCAGGATTCTGAACACTAAACCTACTGTTGTATTATTAATTCTCTATTTTTTTAATGTAAACCATATAATTGTCATACATAAACAAACAGTTTCATATTTCAGGCTTGTTCATGACCGCTACAACCCAGACAGTTACTGGAGATCCTTATTTCCTACCACTATGACCACATACAACAAATCTTTTCAGAAACCTATGTAATAAGTCTCAACATGTAATTTCCATTTGGAATTAAAACTGCAATAGGCAACTTGTATAACAATGCATTTTTTTACATAATTGTTTTGGACATACAGTGTTTTGGACATTAATTATTAAAATGAATCTGCATTTAATTGATTAGTAAACCAGTTTGAATAACAGGATATAACTACATAATCTAAAATTATTAAAAGCAATATTCCATATTAACATACATTTTTATTTGTCTGTTTAACCTTAGTTTGCCCTTTTACCAATAAGTTAAGTAAAAGTAACACCCAACAATGAAAGTTCAAATATCATTGTTGTAAAGTTCCAAACATAATATGATCCTGGTAACTCTTGCTGTGCTGAAGGCATATTTCAATTTGCAGCAAGCATAAGAAAGGTGAGCGAAATATGTTCATAACATATGGAAATCCACGCTTCAATCTTTTTATAGGTTGATGGAGTTTAGATCTTGACTATATTAAATCATCTGTATACAGGGACATGTTAACACATGATTGCTCTGTGCATGTGTGACAGTACATTTCCTCCCCGGAGAGAGCAGAGTCAACAGAGGGGATGGCTACCTTCTGGCATCTGTCACCCTGAACTGTGTTTAATTCCATCCCCACTCCCAGCTTTTCATTTGCCTCATGTCTTTTCCTGTCTGCTTAAACTCTCATTCTCCCGCTCGTACACTTCTTTTCCATCCCTTTATTCTTCTCTGTAATTCCATTTCTCCGATTTTTCTCCTTAAATCATTTCTACCGTAACAAACCATTGTTCTCCCCATCATATTCTCCAGCTGATTTTTTTTCTCTCACTTTTTTATACTTTTGCAGTCTGCCATATTCCGCTCCTGATATCTTACAGCTACAATATGTTTCAGTGTCTTTTGGAGTTAACAGGTCAGGCGTAAAGAGCAATCTGAATTTTATTCACAGCATCACTGGGGAGTTTATATTTAAATGAGAAGAGGTGAAAAAGACTGTCTCTTTTATTTAAAAATGCTTTTACTCTTAAGTTAACTTTCATTTTCCACATGTCTAACCCTCATACTATATGTGCTTCTTCATTGGTTGCCCTTGTGTCAAGCCCTTGTAGTATGATTTTGTTTTATGAATCAGTGATTGATGCTGATGCTTTTTTCTCTAATGTGAAGAGTGACTGCTAAGTGTTCTGAAAAACAATAAATAAATAACATAATTTGGTCAGTTCCCAAAGAGATCAGTGGGATTATCCTGCTACACTCCCTCCTAAGGAAGGTTTTATCACAAAAGCAGAGTAAATTCATGTCCAGCAGGTTATTTTTTTTTGTTATTGCTTCTTTTTATTAAATCATAGTACGTCAGTAAGCTTGTTTATTTTCCTTTAACTGTGACACATTTGTAACAAAAATGGCTTTGCGGCTTGGGGTACAGACTAGAAAAACTTCCATTTAACATCTTAAAGTTCTCCTGAGCAGGGGGGCAACATATTTTTGAGGTGGATGCCAACATGTCAAAAAGCAAATATATACAAAATATATACAAATATATAGTAGTAGTGGCACTCAGTGCTCAACATTATCTGCAGCGGAAATATGAAATCGTAACAGCCTGGACTCCATGTCAGAGTTTTAACATTTATGAGATTTAAACTGTTACATTCCGTTTCTTTGCACTTACCCATTTGTCAATTATAGCAACAAATGAAATAGACCGTGCCTATAGACTGTTTTCAATAGAGATAACTGCCAACTGGGACAAGAGGTCATTGCTCATATTTGAACGTAGTTATGTTTTAATGAGCTTCAGTTAGTATTTTTGGAATACAGTAACCGTTCAACTTTCTCTCCATTAGACAGTAAACGAAAACAGTATGCTGGAAAAACACCTGTTACTCTTCTCCTATGTTGGAAACACAAATTTTTGTGGAGGTACGAAAACTCAAAGGAATACTTTTTTTAAAGAAAATAATACAAAGGTTGAT